>WOGR01000670.1:0-23615 GCA_015342045.1 Leptinotarsa lineolata | reverse complement strand
CGATTTCAGTGATGAGAGGGTCAACAGTAGTTTCCAGCATATTCAAATACAGTTCCCCTGTTAAATTTTGATCAATAAATAGAGGTCCTACAATATGTTTTCCCAATATTCCTGTCCAGACATTATTTTTATCTGGATATTGGGAATGTGTTTCCAGGAAAACGTGAGAGTTGGTGCCTCTCCAATAACGAGAATTTTGTCTGTGAACATTACCGTTAAAAAAAAGGTACATTCGCCACTAAAACAAATATTGTGGAGATAGGTAGGATGCCTTGAAATGGTTTCCGTCATAATTTCGCAGAATTCTGTTCTTCGATCAGGGTCATCTTCAGGTTATTGGTGTACCATTTTAATTTTGTATGGATGATACCTATTCCACTCCAAAAGTCTCCACACAGTAGAAGGAGACACCTCACAAACATTCGCGACGGAATAAGTAGGCTGTTCAGGATTTACTACCATCCCACCAATTATTTGCACTTGCTGTTCTTCCGGAATGGACGGATGACCTGGGGGCTTTTTGTTATGTACACTAACGGTAGTTGTGAATTTGGATACAAGTTCCCTCAAATATTTGATACAGATAGGACGATTCGGAAAACTTTCATTGAATATCCTTTTGGTCTCGCACCGTAAATAAAAATCGCTTCAGTTTTTTCTTCCAATGGACGAGAAGTGACCATTTTAGAGATTGTTGACGTGGTACCTTTCTACTAATAAAACCGAAAACTAAATGAGAATATTCTAACTGAACAATGATGTTCATTGTCGTACTGACATTTTTTGTCGTTTTTATAAACAAAAACTAACTTAACAACCCTTTTCGGGTTGTTGGAATCGCCATATGGCAGATAAAAAGTAATATTTCTAGAAATATCGATAATAATGTGTTTGCCTTCAGGAACTTATAAAATGTTGCGCCATTTTGCAGTGTGTGAAGATATTGACTCCATATTCTAGGGTTGTGAAGTATTCGTCAAGAGCTTCAAAATCGTGTGTCACAAGGCCCCCTTTCCATTGAATTTTTTTCCCAAATGACGCCCAGTCGCCATCTTGAAAGTTTCATCTGTCAATTTCGCTTCAAAATAAAATATTCATGCATTAATTTCATTATCCCAAAATTCCATTTTTTAAGTTGACTCGTTCAAAAAATAAAAGGAGGGGGACATTAAGGAAATGCACTGTATAATATTTACTGTTGATGGTTTTTTTCCTTCTCAAGATAGTCGCACATCCCAAAATATCGAGGCCATAACCTTTCCAGCCGATTGTTGTGCTTCCGGGCACTTTGGACGAGGTTCACCAGTTGCTCTCCACTCAGATCCATGTTTCATCCATTGTCACATATCTATGCAAAAATTCCGGTTTGTTATGTTTGAACATGGCCACTGCTCAGAATCATCAAGACGTTCTTGTTTTTAGTCAACAGTGAGCTCGCGCGGCACCCACTTTGAACAGAGATTTCTCATAGTCAAATTGTCATACATTTGACTATGACGCTCACGCAACTTCACTTTTCGATCATTAAAAAATATTTTGTGGATTTTTATTATGTTTTCTGGTGTTACTGCCTCATTTGGACGTCCACTGCGTTCTGCATCATCGGTGTCTCTACGACCACGTTTGAAGTCAGCAAACCCACGTTTTATTGTTGTTTCTTATGGAGCCGAGTCCTTACACTTTTCAAGCCATTTCTTCGCTTCAACGGTATGTTTTCCCATCAAGAAGTAGTGTAAAATTAAAACACGAAATTGTTTTTCATCCATTGTTTTGAAAATAACAAAAATAGTGTTAGTCTTAGCACAATAACTCACAAACTTAAGACTAGAATATCATTAAATTTCACAATTATCTCGTGCAAGTATTAAAAGTTTTGTAGCGACATCTAGTTTGAAGTAGTAAAACATCAATTTCAAGCACAACTTTCATCAATAGGTGGAAAATGACAAGTTGGAAACTTGAATTTAAATATCCTTCAACAGGTAGAACTACTCACAACACACTGTATAAATTCGTTTTTATTGTTATAAAAACGGAAAGTGTGATTATTCAAAAAAAAAATAGTTTTTAAACGTGGAAATCATAAGTAAAAAAAGTAGTGAACAGTTTCAATGGTAAATGAAATTTCTTCCACGGACATTTTTTCAACTAGTTATTTTTTCTCAACCGAGTTGGTAAAGATGAAAATCAGAACTTTGCTAAAGAACTGAAGTACAATTCCATAATAGTAGACGATAAATTCTCTGAAATATATTTACATTAAATGAAAACATTGTTATCAAGGTTGTGATTCTATATATTTTATCATCTTTTTCCTCATCTGTTTAGTATAATTTCCGAACGTCACTGCAAGAGACAGATTAAGGCAAAAACATCGGTTATTTCTTAGAAATTAGTGCCAATTATTTCAGAATTATAGTATAATATTTGCGAGTTACAAATTTAAATATCAGTTTTCTTTCAAAAGATAAGAGTACATCCTGTAATCAAAAAATATATTTAGGAGCATTTTCTTCAGATAGGAATTAATAAAAGGAGCACATGTTGCAAACATTTATTGACAAAATAAATTTACTGAGCACAAATAAGAATTTAGTAATCTAAAACCTAAAACTATTCAGATTGCTAGAGTGAATAAAGCCCAGAAGGGAATGAACAAGATTAAAGCAGTGATATAGGTTTTTTAACATGTTTAGGGTTCACTGCTTTTTTCAATTTTTCCAGTTTTTTCAGTTTTTTCAATTTTTTCAGTTTTTTCAGCTTTCTTTTCTTGAATGCTTTTTGCTGGCTGCCCAGTCTGCTGAATAGGTATCTCCTTATGCTCGACATGCTGGTTCTTGGTGGGAGCAGTGATGGTCAAAACCCCATCCGAGGAAAGTTTCGACTGGAGCTGACTAGGGTCGCAATTTTTCGGTAGAACGTACCTCCTTACAAAATGCCTGGAAATGAAACCGTGGTCATCCTGCTTTTCCTCGTGCTTCCCTTCGATAGTGACGGTGTTCTCACCCGTCAATTTGACAGTTATCTCTTCGGGCTTGAACTGTTGCACGTCCAAGTTGGCCTGGAATCGGTCTTTGTCCAAACTTACGGTGGAACCGGTATCCTGCCTTGATAATTCCGTTCTCCAGGGTCTCATGTAGCCGGCAGGGTACGTCGCAAGCATTCTTGGTATGGTGAGGGCCTCCAAAATGTCTTCCGGCGTCAGCCCTAGGCCGAAATATTGGTCCAAGAGCTGGCTAGGACGACGAGTTGGACGTTGATAGTAATCGTCGAAAAATGGATAGAGAGACATGTTGAAAACTCTTCACAAATCGGTACTGGTTATACGAATTCGCAATATCTTTTACAGTCACAGCAAACAATTGAACTAACTAATTTCGTCTGCCTGTCTCAATTTATATGACAGACGTCGGTGACTTTAGAAAATCGTGAATATTCTCGATTTTTCGACCATCAGAGGGCAGGCGCAATCACAGAAAGTTCCAGTTATTTCGCTATGCGAAGCATAAGCGCCGTTGCCAGATTTTTCATTATTTTAAAACCAAATATGGATATTGGGATAACTAATAATGGGGAACACGCATATATGTCAGTTATTCAGTTTGAAAATATTTTGTTTTCATTATATGTATACATTTACCATGAAATTTATTTTACTATTTACCATCAACAAGGCTATGAGAATTGCTTGCGAAATTTCAAATATCAGTTTAAATTTTTCGTAATATGCTTTAAATTTGAGAAAGTTGTCACAATGTTAATTATACACCACACTTTGAATATTTCATTGTCCTATGGCATCATTTTGTTCATGTTGAAGAAATCATAATAGGTTGAGGTAGGTAGGTGTTTGTCTACCTTTTAAATATCAGTGGTTACATGAAGGTAGACAACTACTTGATTTTTGCTAATTTCAGACGACAGATTATTGAGACAATAATCCCTAATAATACCCTCAACCTAGTGGTTGAAATGTCTTAATATTCCAATTTTCGATGCCTCATTTACTTTGAATATTCTCCCCAAATTGGTAAATATAACGTAAATATGTATTTTTCTGGAAATCGAAAATCATGCTAACGTAATTCTAACTGAAAATGTTAGTTGGGACACACGATTCAGCGAACAAGTTATCATTGAAGAATCTTCATCTTCTGAAGACGCCAACTCGATTGGTGAAACGCCTGTTGACAAGGGTATTGATTTTTGGTAAATGGAAAAAGTGCTTGTTTTTGGATTTATTCTACACCAGTTCCAGTTTTACCTTTCATCAGGAAATGGAAGTCTGAAGTAGTTTCCTATTGTTTTGGAAAAAAGCTTTCTATTTCTCTATAATTGAACAAAAATAGTTGTGAACTTCCAAAGGAAAAAAGAAAGAAAATAACTACACTAAAGACTCTTCGAAATTGCTTTTCTGATACAAACTTAAAGAAAAAACCCATTGGACACAACTACTTTCACATGAACATTGATGAATTACATCACAGGAGAAAGTTCTTTCGAATGAACTACTTTCACATACAGATTGAATTACACGAAACTCACTTTTTATCATTCAGTTTGTACTACAAACATTCGTTATGGAATTGAAACAGACAGCATTGATAGGAACGGTACACCATTTAATACATGAAAGAGTCACTTATGGAACACTATCATTCTCGATGGTGTACTTGGAAGTTTCAGGAGAATACACTTGTCTTATCTAATCAGCACCGTTTCGGATAAATTACAAGAGGAAGGACCCATTTCTTTCATGACATTATTTTTTATGTTATAGAATCGGCCAACACTTGATGAAAATCCATATAAAGTATTCAAGAAACACTTCATTGTGAGATTTTTGCTAAACAGTTTCACAAATTTCATAAATGAATAAAGTTTCATAAATGAATAAATAAAATTTTCCGTTGCATTTTTTTTCAGATTGTAGAAAGTGATGAGTTCAATATCTGTATAATTTACCTTAGATATAAGAGCCATGTGTGCTAACTGAAATCAAAAGATTTTCTTATTGAGTATTTAGGAAGTAGGAAGACAAAAGTTTTTTCCAGTGAAAGTCGTGAAGTTTTTGCAAGAAATAAGTGAGTCGTCTTTCAAAATTATTGAAAAACATGCTGATAAGGCGTTGAAGATACTACACGCATATATTACTTTTGGTGCATCTCTATTCCATTACTTATTATATCCGTTAAGATCAGTATTTATATTAAAAAGTATTAGTTGTTTAGGATGGATTTTTTCTTCGTTTGTACCTACGAATCTGAAATAAATTTCTGTGAATCCATACAAGTTTCTATTGATACATTTTTCTTCCTCTTTCCGGAAGTTTCCTAGTTTCTATATAGTAATAGAGAAGTAGAAAGCCAAAAAAAAGTTTTTCTCCCAAAAACTTATCACATCTTTTAAAAAAATCCGTTTTCAACCCAACAAAAATTTAATTTTCAGCAATTTTTTGTCGTGAAATATTCGGAAAGTATTACTTTCAAATGATCGTATTTGGAATAAGTTTCATGGCAAATCAGTAATACTTTCCTCTATACGTACCAAAAATAATTTTCTAATCATCGGTAGGATGATTAATGTTTATAACCTTTTGAAAAAATAAGAATTTGGCATCGTTGGAGAAGTAAATTCTGCAACAATTATCTCGACTCCGCCAATCAGAGACCAGATCTCTCTAGAAATTTCTGACCAATCGGTGCTGGATGAAAACATCCAGAATTTTCGAGGCTTTTGTTGACTGAACGTATAAACAAATACTTCTATACGGTGTTGTTAGTATCAGATCACAGTCAACATCATGGAAGTGGAAACAAGAGGAATTCGTTCATATCACATATTATTAATATTCTCGGGTTGAAGTAGGCCCTTTCCCTTATTGAATGTATCACACATGATCGGTGTCATCGAAAATTAATTTAATCCAACTACTGAATAACTTATAACAAACTTTGAGGTTATGTAAAGCAATCTTAAATGTTTTGGCATGAAATGATATAGGTCATAAGACTGAATTTCCATGGAGGTAGCAGATTAAGAATCATCAAAAACTTACATCATTTGGTTGAGCATTAAAAGCGATGTTTCTTCTGTAATGATAAAATTCCCAAACTAATGCTGGATTTGCTGCAAAAGCCTGGGGAGTGGCGAGATTTTGAGACCTATGGGTTCTCCAGAAGCCGCCGGCTCCTCTGAAGACTGGAATACCTGATTCGGCTGAAACTCCGGCTCCAGTAAGGACAACTATATTTTTGGATTCGCTCAAGATTTTGTTAAATCCTGCATAGTCACTTATTTTTCGCTTAGACATGGTATTCAAAACGAAAAGACTGACTCGTTTTAAAAAATTCATTAATTAGGTATGCTTTATGAATATTTATATTGACAGAAACATTGAAAACAAATTTACGAAAATTTCAATATTGAGTATTGTTGAAAGATCAAATAAATGAAAATCGGTTTCGTCGGCAGTAACGTCATTACTGGGAACTTTCACTATCTTACTACAGATGTCCTGATTGAATATTTTAATTACAACTCTTTATATAAAGTCAGAACCAATCTTTTGGTTTTTCATTTTCGAGACAAACTCAACATATGGTGGGATTACGTGGTTCAGTTATGATTATAGAACAATGATTCATATAATAACCAAAACATTTAAAAATGAGTTAGACAATCAATGTATGGAAGTGGAATGTTTTTTTTCAAATAATACCTATAACAGTTCATATAATGCTTCATAGATGGCAACATCGTCGAGTATCAACTCATTTTATAGACTATTAGCTGACCCGACGAACTTCGTTCCTCTTAACAGTCCTGATGATATTTCAAACGATTAGGCGAGACTATGTATATTATAGTCTATATACAAAGGTCGAAATACCGACTGCAGCGCCATCTGCCGGGCTGATTTGTGAATCTAAACCATCCAGGGCGCCACCCAAACGCATGCAAAAAAATTCATTCGAATCGGTCCAACCGTTTAGGAGTTCAGTGACATTTACACATAGAAAGAGTCCATATACTTTGTATATACTCTTTCTATATACAAAAGAACTAACGTTGTTTACAAGGGTTCGTTCGTATATCCAGATATTCCCACTTCTATTGGGGATCTTGAATCGCAAAATAACCATCACATTGATCGTTCATACTTGTACGATACAATACATTTTTATGCGAATAGTTATTTTGAGTTTTGTTTATACTAATCAACACACAAATTGAATGAATATAGTTTGTAGGGGAGTCTGAAAAAATTACAGTATATTTACCTTAGAGTTACAGTGAGTCTTTTGCAGTAGGTATGGGTTTTGTAATTGACCACTGTATCAGAGTATGGTAGGTATCTACCATACTGATTATTTTAAAGCGCGTATCGATAATGCCGGGTAACGTTACACTTTAACCTTTTTGTATTTATAGACTAACCATACTATATACAAAGCTCACACCGAGCATGTTCGGCTCTTTGCAAGATGATACAACACACGGTTCGCTTCTGGAGGCATTCTCAGTTTTGGCCGTAGCAAATATTCCGTAACATAACCGGACGAGGTACGAAACAACACCGCATGCAAATAGTCAAAAATACGCGGTACATATAAAATCGTCGCCGTGCGTAACAACGGCTAAGAACTGACGAATGTTTGTTCGGCTTGTAACAGTTATAATAATATAATAATAATAATAAAATTTTATTATCTACTTGACAACATACGTTGTATGGGATTCGTTGGATACACAGAAATCAATTTACCAAACAAAAATACATTAAGAAAATACAGCTACCCTGGATACAGATGTTGAGCTGGGAGCATTTTTTGATAATTGTGAAATCTGCTGAATCTGTTTTTAATGCTATTCAGAAATAAAAAGTTCTCACTGAACCTCAGCTACAATCATTCAATATACTATTACATTTAGATTCAAGAGCATTACCTAATTTTTCAAACATCAAAAATGAAGTACTGTCGGCATAATTAGACATCGCGTCTGCAGAGATACATCCAATTTCATTTGGATATAATATAAAGAATACTTACAGGCCCCAATATGGACCCTTGAGGTACCTCATAGTTGAATTCTACTTGATAAGAATGGATATCTTGCTCTACTGAATGGTTACGATAGAAAATGCTGACATATTGCTCCCTGTTTTTCAAGAAAGTTTCTATCCAATTTAAAGGTCCTTCGAATACACCGTATTTGGCTAACTTAGCTAACAGGCATGACACTCCAATAGGGCACTCGCCTGCCTCAATATATTTCACAATATTATGATAAAATGAATTTATGGCCGTAATTGTTGATCTATGGTTTATAAATCCATGTTGATTCTGGCCAAAATATTATTTACTTTTGATCCGTAGTAGGACTGGAGGGTCTCGTTTGTAGGTGGTGACAACTGGTTAATAGAAACTCAGTTCAACACATTTTCAACGTAAAAACCAATTTATATTCATTTGAAGTGCACAAACTAATTGTCAAAAGTATGCTGTATATTTAACTCAACACATACGTAAAACGAAAGATGAGCAATAAAACACCTAAATCACTATATCTCATCGCCATCCGCTTGGATGTATATTATTGCCTCTCATCACATATATAGCTCACCTTTCAGTTCCTCTTGCCAGAAGTTAGAACTGTCGAAACTGACCTGCTATCAGGAAAATATTCTTTTATATTTACTCAAATAATATAGACATACATAGGATATTGGAAACAATTTTTTCTCGCCAGAACAAAAATAATGTCTCTCTACGCGCATTTTGCTACCAAAATTAGCATCATCAGGAAATGAATATAAGATACATACGATGATTTTAAGTTTAGGAATTAGTATAGATTATTTCCTGTTGGCATCAACTTGCTTGGTGAAATGCATGTCAAGAAGAATGTGAAATATCTGGTGCCTAGGAAAATCTCTTTGTTGAAAATAACAAATGAAATGATAACAGTTGTATATTTTCAAAAATAAATTGATACTCTTCATTTCACTAATCACATACAAGAGAATAAATTTCACTAATAAGTATTTAGATATCTTATGGTGTAAAATAATTCAAAATGTCAATATAAACGGGCAGTTCTACAACTTTCTCTGTGAATATTGAGAGGAGCCATAATCAAGTCTATTTGATTTGATATCAGGAAATATGTCGATTTATATATTTGACTTAATATGTTGTTCAGACAGGTTCTGACCCCTCCAATATAGCTCATGCTGTTACATTATTTGACTTAATATGTTGTTCAGAGAGGTTCTGACCCCTCCAATATACCTCATGCTGTTACATTATTGCTTTCATAAAAATACGTGTACCTCTATTCTCGAGTTATTCTGTATTATTTTCTGAAAGAAATTAAATCTCAATACACCCAAGGGTATCAAATTTGCCTTTTATGTATTTCTTGGTAGTCAACTATCACATAAATTATTTTCCTCTTTTTGAGGAGCTCAGTCATTATCAGTTTTCAACTAAATGATGTATATTTTCAATTTTGATTAAGCTGCTTCTTTACTATGAATTTATTTCCATTATACTAGATTCTCCAAAGTGATAAAACTATTTGTCTCCCTTAATTTTTCTTCCTGTAATTTATTTCAAATATTGCAGCATTTGAAATGTGCTACTAGGCTATTTCCAAAACACCCAGGCAAGATTGGAAATCTTTTATTGGAAGAGGATCAGTGGCAGTACTTCAATATTTGCATAAGTGGAAATTCGGATGTAGGTTTTGTGTACTGAAATAACAATTACGGTTGAGTTATTTATTGTGATGTATATTTGTATACAGATCATTACTTGTATAATACCATTTTATAACATTCTTGTATATCATATTGGTATGCATAGAACAATTGAAAAATACGGCATGAAATATGCATAATTTGACTATACTAGAACAACACAATGAATAAGGTTAATTTCGAGTAAAATATAAAACTTATCAATAAAAAATCTCATTATTAGGCCACCAACAAATATAAATTGTGGCACAAAAAAATACACCTAATGAAATAGAAAATACAACTTTATAAAATACAGAGAGCGTGTGTCACCTCAATACACACTTCGAATTGTTGAATAATATTTGACAGAATCAGTCTATATATTTTTTTTAAATTTATCTAAAGATTTACAATAATCTGTTGGAAATACCCTGTTATGATCAAATTCAGCAAATTCTTCTTGTGAATGAAAAAATACTTGCTTCACAATGTTGGAAACAAAAAACGCAGCCTCTTCAGAATGAAACCATTTATTTCAAGACAAATAGAGAATTAAACGAAAATATTTCAAAAATTAGTGAACAGTTCTTGCGATCTCATTAATGGCCCTCTTTCAAATTTCAGTTCTAGTCCCAGTTTTTGCAGTAAGCAGAATTATTCATGTGAATTTGAAAACAACAATAGATATTTAATATTGGAACTGACTACAAAGATATTTTAAAGAGCATGCTTTGTATATATAAGTGGAAAAACACAGATTTATATTTATCTTATTCACTGTACATACATATATTTTAAAGAGGATATACTCGTTATTTGTATACATTACATAGTTGTAAGAAGAAAATGAAACGTATATTTTTGGCAAATTTCAAAGTTATAACAAGCATGTTTCTTATGCAGACTGGGCTGAATATATGAGAACTGAAATAGAACATATTGTGTACACAAGATTATAAATGTACTAATCGATTCTATATATGTTTCGATGTATGAATAGTAACTGCTTTTCATAATAGGAACTGAATAATATTTAGTTGATGAAAATGTCAACGTTATCTTCATCTATGATTTTCATTGTGTATAAATGATTGATAGTTTTAGACATTTTGAAAAATATTTGGTATGAATAAATATTTTGATTAAGACAAAAGGTTCCACATTATATTACGAATAATTTTCGATTTTATTCTAACTGTATATCATATGCAAAAAATATTTATTAATTAATGTTCACAATCAAATGACAGTTATCATTTTTTTGTCATTATAACTACCTCAATCAATGTAAGCTTATTCGGGAATATAATGTTATTACTACATCCTTCTGATTAGCCAATTGGTTCTGTTTTGACGTCAAATAGGTAAAACTTTGAATGGGCTGCACACGCCGGTTTAAAAAAAAGTGTGTGCATACGTATTTTCAAGTGTAAATTATAAATCTGTAAAAAAAATTGGTGGTCTTCCTTATTTCCAGAGTAACAACCTTCCAAAATTCCGAAAATTGCAACTTTTGCTGAATAAAAACTTTAGAATCACAATTATTTATTCTCCACATCACTTTCACATCTTATTACATCTTCTTTTCAGTTTGATAATCAACTTTTTCACTATAAAAATACTTTAATTAACGGAGCTGTTTTTTTTTCGAAATGTCACTAGTATATAACCTCACTATAAAGGGATGTCACCAGTAAACGAATCCATTGTTAAATCATTTTTTTTATAGGAAAAATGTTGATTATTAACCTGAAAAGTGTCAAAGAAGGTGGAGTGAGATGTAAAGGTGATGTGTTCAATAAATACTTTTTATTCTATAGTTTGTATGGTGCAGAAAAAAGGATGAAACTTTGGAGGTGTAACTCTGTAAATAAAGGAGAGCACCGATTTTTTCTTTCAGATTCGCAAACTGAATTTCTGATGCTTTTTTCAGATATAAGTCAACTTCAGATATATTTGTCATCTGTGAAACTTGAAAAATTCACTTTTCTCATTTGCAAAACTTAAAAATGTGATCTAACATAATTTTACAGAGAGGTAACCAACAAGAAATCACCTAAGATTTTGATGATAATTATAAAGTAAATTATAACCATGGTTAACAGTGTTCAACAAACTAATCAAAAATCATTTTCAGCTTGATCGGTAACTCTATTGAGGACTTGCCTACTCTACGAAAATCCAGATTGATCACCACCAACATGAATTCAACCAATTGGAAATAAATACGAAATTTAAATGATATTCACACTCAAAATGATTACCTGAAACTCAGTTTCCACTACAGTATATCGGACACAACATTCAATACCCTCAAAATAGAAAAATACTATCCTAAAAACCAGTCAGCTTGTAAAATAATATATAAATATAGCCTTACATCTTCTTTTATATTGTCCAATATTACTTTTGAATATTTGAGTCCTTACTTTCCTCTTTCAAATAAAAATTATTTTCTCAATAACAATTTAAATGTGATAAAACTTTCATGTCATCCTTTTTTCTACAAGTGAAAAAGAAAGACAAAACAGTTAACGTTTGTATTCAATCTGTAGGAGCTCTTGTTTGGAAGATATCCACTCAATATATCGAAGTAAGCTATACAAACGTGAGTCATCTACAATTCCGTATATTTTGGGACCAATTGATGACGTATTATCATCGTATGATAGTTTACATCGTTCACACGCTGCCTATTGAGAAGATTTTGAGGCTTCAATTGAATTTCAGAAATGACAGCAGTTCTTCATTGAAAGGTTACATTATTTAGAGCAGTAGCCACATCGTAAATAATCGAAATGCTGTCTAAATGTACCATTAACTTTTCACTAATATTCAGCAAATTCAGCCTGAAAATATTCTGAAAAACCAATCGTTTTTATTGCTGGACTTTCCAAAGAAGAAAATAGACAATAATTATGAAATCAAACGAAAATAAGTATAAGACAATGTTTCCAGACTGAATGTGCTGACTATTATGGTGGGGGACTATTTATATTTCGGGAACTAGCAATACTAATGTCAATAGGTAAATGTGGCATAAAAACGTACTCACAACACTTGATGAACAAGTACTATTTGTTTTGTTTACAGTGAGTAAAGAAAATCAATTTGACAAAAAAATTGAATTTTCAAGAGGTTTTCGTTGGATTATTTTTCACAACTTTCGACGTGGATTATCTCAACAAGAATGTGTCGATGAACTCAGTTCTTTGTATGGCGATAAAGCACCATCAAAAACCACAGTATATCGCTGGTATAGTGAATTAAATCTTGGTCGTAGTTCGTCGTAGTTGTGCCACAAAAAATCGATGCAAAGCATGAACTGATAAAAAAAGTTCGGGTCAAGCGGTGTGAGGAAACGATTAAAAAGTTCGACGTGTATAAAATCGTGACAAGTGACGAGTCATGGATATATGCGTATGAGCCGGAAACAAAACAGCAATAGACCGTGTTGGTATTCCAAGACGAGGTAAATCCAACAAAAGTTGTTCATTGAAGAAGCACAACGGAGCAAATGGTCGCCTGTTTCTTCAGCAGAATAGGTCATGTGGCCACTGTTCCGCTTGAGCAACGTAGAACGGTCAATTCTGCGTGGTACACGACCATTTGTTTGCCAGAAGTCCTCTGAGAAATTTGTAAAACTAACCGCCGAAAAGGTATCATTCTCCATCATGACAATGCGAGCTCTCACACATCTCGTCAAACAGGTGAATTTTTGAACAGTCAAAATCGAATTGATAACTCAACTTCCGTACAGTTCCGATTTGGCACGATTGCGTGGTCAACGATTTACGAGGGCCAAAGAGGCAGTTGAAGTGTTCAAAAAACATGTTTAGGAGGTGTCTTAAGAGGAATGGAAAAACTGCTTTGACAAAAGGTTTGAACGAATGCAAAAGTGTATTTCTGCTTTTGCTCCTTTCACAGCCTTTTTTCTTGCTTTCTTTTCTTCCGTGCTCTCATATTTAGGGCGTTATGTATTCCGAGTCTTGCCCTCATCTTCAGGCTGTTTGATCGAAGTACTTGATTCAGATTCAGTACGACTTGAATCAGATTTCAAAATTACGTTTTCATTAACCTGTTCCGAAGTTGATTCTGCGTTTTCAGCAAATTTCTTTGTAAAGGCAACTACATATCCCTCCATATTAATGTTCCTGTTACTGGAATCGGTTATGAAATTAAACAAAGCTTCAATGCCCATGGTATCAACTTTTTTGGAATTACATTTCAAGGTTTTTTTTGCCTAATATAATTGGTTTTTTTTCAGCTATTCATTTTAACTTTAACTGTTCTTTCAGGGATTTCAAATCATATATCATATTAGACAATGGAATTCCGATCTAATGAAAATCACCATGAAACATGGTCAATCACATTGAAACAAACGAATTGTTTTAATTAACTTTTTGATAATAGTCAGCACATTCAGTCTAAAAACATTCTGAAAAACCAATTGTTTTTATTCCCAGACTTTCCAAATAAGAAAATAGACAATAATTATGAAATCATACGAGAATAAGTATAGAAATTTTTCATCGGCATATTATTACCAAATATGACACATTCAACTTGGAAAAGAAACTGGATCAGCAATTCAGCAAAGTTGAGTAGTTTGTTGAATAAAATAAATGAATATACAAACTCGGTAGCTCTCAGATGGCCTGAATTTTATTGTTTGTATCAAATGATTCTGGCATAGAACTCAATATTCTACTTATATCCTAGAGGTAGTAAGCACCCAAATATTCAACAAACACAATCACATAAATCGAATATGGAAATACCACCAAATAAATGGTTTTGGGAGATATGAGCTTAGGTTGGAAGATCTGGTGGGTCTTTGCACATCATCTCAATGGACACAGACCGTAATGGCATAGAAAATACTGGTTTCTTGAGCAACAATGGTTTAGATTCGACTTGTGGCTTGAAGGTTGAGGTTGTGCTGTTGCTATCTAACGTAGCATATTTCCTTTCAGGCATAGGACTTGTGATGGCCACATACTCGGCTGCTTCAGGTAAGTGGCTTTTCTTATTTTTCTTGAGCGTACATTGATTTTGTTTGGCAAAAGTCTCGGCAGCAGTCTGCATATCTGGACTGTCGCCTCCTGCAGCTTCCAGAGAGGTGACAGGGTTCACATCCTTATCTGGAGAGTTGTCTGGATAAATGCTGCCCAATAATGATAGTGACTTGGTCAACTGCTCTTTGGGGCTAGAGTTACCAACAAGAGGAAGATCCATCACTAAATCAGGAGTATGATTTTGTCTGTGAATATATGGCTCAGACAATCTGTGCGCTTTTAAAACTGGGGAAGAGAGCGTGGATTCTAAGATGGCCCGTCTCTGCCACAGTTCTCGGTTTTGGGAAAAATTAACATTGGATTCGTCAATTTCGGATTGATTAGCAGCAGTATCTACGCCATCCAGTTTTGTCTTCGAATCAGTGTTTGCGCTAACTTTTTTGTCTGTGACGAAATTTTGACTATTGTTAGTTTCTTGCTGAATGGTAACTTGCTGTTTAGTCTTATCAGGGTGGGCGTTGGGAGCAGTTGCAGGAACGCTACCTTTAATGAGTACTGGAGGTTTCACTTCGATCTGAAATTTAAAAATGATCTGAATTATCTCACAATAGTTATTTTAAAATAACATGCATGATTAAGCAGGGTTTGAAAAGAGTAGATTTTGCTACTATTTTGTAAGTGCACTCAATTTTTGAAGCAAATAATTGTTGAACTATTTCAAATTAGTTTCGAGTAAAAAATGTTAATAGTGCCAAAAGATTTGTGCATATATTAATATTGGGATGCAATAATGCTCACCTTGATAAAATGATGTGCCGTATTTCTATTCTAACCTTCTACAAAGTAAAAGTAAAAGAATAAAATATTTAATGTTTTTTCAGTATCTATTGTATAAAAGTTTCGGTTATGTCTTGAAAAAGAACATAAGCAAGAAGCAAACATCGATAAGCATTCTCCATAATTTTTCTGTTGGAACTTTTTCACCCGATTCTTCATGTCCTCATGTTCAAGAATAAATTCAGATGTCGATTATTGTTTGTTTTTGAACTGATTGAATGGTTATTGTTAACTCACTTTGAAGTAAAATACATTTTGTATTTGAATAATCAGTCTACTATTATAAATTATTTTCCCAAAGGATTTAAAATGTGTTTGGACGAGTAAGATCATTTAACAATGTTCAATGCTTATTCAGACGTAAATTCAGCCACTGGTGTATTTGAAACATTTGATTAAAATTGATCAACCATAAAAGTGCATTGAAAACATTGCCGAATAAACTTACTTGGCTCCTCTTTTACTCTGGAGTAAAACGCCAATAATCAATTTGCTTTCTATGCGAATGCATTATTATCATGAGCTGACACTTTCAACTACCATTTTACCAAAAATGGGAATTGAAACTTAAATTTTGAACAAATTCTTTCTGAATTGAATAACTGTGTCCCAAACAACTTTTTTTTCAGAACAATTACAAATACTTTTAAAAGCTACTAGACTCCCGCGTAACCACCAGTTTCAACATTTTTTTAATGGAAAAGCAGGTTTTACATTGAATCTTATTTAAAACTTGGATAAAGTAAGTTTCGGATAAAAATGATACAAGTCATAATTAGAAGCTAAAACACTTTGTAAGTAGTTTCCACGAAAATAGTTTCATAATTTCTTCGGAAAGAAACATTTTGGTTGCAATGAATTTGAAAATGGAAAACCCTGTTTCTAGTGAGTTAATCCGGGTTTACATAAAGCGTATAAAGGTTTAAATTGTTTCTTATAAACAAACGAAAATAAATAAGAATAGATATAAAATTTATTATAAAAATCTACAACATTATTTTATATAAGATAAGGTACATTATAAAATATTCTCTAAATTATTACACATTTAGACATGTGCATACAGTTTCTGTTTGAACTGCTTTAAATATTTCTTAGATCTAACTTGACGAAACAGAGATTCAAAATCAGAGGACTTGCAAAGTCATATAAAATGCTCATGTGCCAAAAGTACGGGAAATACTGATACAGTTGCCTAAATATTAGGTATAAATGATTTATAACTAATTGGGATCAAACAAGTGAAGATCAGAGAATTTTTCAAAACGTTGCCAACTGGTGGTCTTATGGAAGAGAATAAAAATGGATTTATATTAATTTCAGACAAGACACTGACAGAAACTATCTCAAAGTAATAGTTCATTTTAGAGTTCTTTTTAGAAGGTTGTACATGAATTTTTTTCAATTTATTATTTCACGATAAATTCTATATGTTTGTTTTTACCACTTTAGACTAATTTTGTTCAAAATACCATCAAATTTGCCGTATTAACTTGACCATCATTTTCTTTTGAATTCAAATTTAAAAAAGAAGCATGCTACATCTACACTCAACCTTTACTAACAACACTACACACGTTGTTCAAACAGCAGGGTTAAATGAAAAGCTGGACTTTTTTGAAACCAAAAATATTTTTAAAAGTATACATTGTGATTTGCTTCCATCAAATAAAATGCTATTAATAATGTCGATCTTCATGCAATGATGGTTTAGTGACAATCTCCAAGTATACATATAAAAGTATCAATCAACAACCTTCAAATGTAGTTTTTTGCAGGAAATATTTGTCCTCACAGGTTTGTTTTGGAAAAAACGCTCACTTCTCACCAGAAAAAAGTTATCTATGTGGGGGAACAATATAAATCTTTTTTCAGATCATGACCACTGTATAATAGGCATATTTTCATTGCGGCTCCGCACAAAAACCACTAGAACTCTTTTGAGTTGTAATATTTGTATTAACAACCCCCACTCTCTCTTCCACATACAAGAAAGACCCGCTGCGGGTTTACTTCCGTGGAAGACGTTCATTAATGCCTTGATGAAAATTATGAATGTATAATTACATTATACATAGATGAATTATTATTATTGGAATTTCTTGAGATATTCTCAAAAAACTCAAATTTGCGAAATGCCATCTTACAGTAAAACACATCATACTTCAGTGGAGAATATTATTTGCTTTTTAACTGCTTTAAACCTCATTATGAAATTGTAACTACTACCTGATGATTTGTAACAGACATACTCCGGCGCTAATAACCATCAGGTTAATGCGGCTGATTGTAAATAAAAAACATCTATATCGGAGTTATTGGGAGTCTCTACTGTTTTAGAGACATCTCTGACGGGTAATCGTCTGACACTGATGATCTTTATCCGAAAAGATACGTCGTGAAATACATCTGAGACATGGCTAAATTTGTTATAATAGTGGCAACTAGAACTGTGTCTGAAGACTGGATCAAGGAAAGATACATACTAGAAAATAAATATTTCGCGATGAAATCTCGAAACATTCATCTCTCTCAACTAGCAACACCGTACGTTCTGGTAAATGCCTGCCGGAAAACAACTACTTTCCCGGCTAATACATTCCTGGATACTGAACTATATCCGACAGACATTTATGCAAGATACCTCACAGAGGTTAGTCTCGCAGGTATTCACCAGAACCTAAGGTGTAGGTAGTTGGGAGAAATTAATATTTCAAGATTTTGTTTCGGTTGGTCAAGATACGTCAAGAAGAGTACCACACTAATGAAGATGACTGTCGCAGTTGCCAACCAGGCAACCGTTGTTGGATTTAATTAAAAAGGTGTTTATAGGAGATAACCGGTTATTTTTTTTAAAACAAACTTGTAAGACGAATATGATTGATAACTGAAATTTTATTTGTTTACCTAAAGACAATCACTCAACCACTGCATGTACTTATATACATTAGTTATATTGAAAATGATGTTTTATTTGTTAAAAGTAAAACACAATGTATTTTCAAAATTTTATGTAGAAAAAAAAATGATTTTTTTGTAACTAAAAAAAGTTCCATACTCAAGATTTAAAATCAGAATGAATTGTTCTCAGTACATAGAAATATAACTTGATGTAAAAAAACGGGCCCAATAATTTTTCATGTAACCCCAAAGTTTGCACACCATGTACATAAAAACCCACTAGTTTGCAGATTAGTACAGTGCAGGCACAAGAAATACAAAATTCTAAAGATGAAAAGTCTCGACAAGTAATAAAAATTGGCCTCGAAACTCGTCACATAGGTACACAAAAAATATGCGAACTGGTGGCTTCATAAATCTATTTGGTACGTTAATGGAACTCTTCTGATCTTTAATTGTTTTGATAGGCAACTTTTGACCCACTATTGATTAAATGACAGTGGAAACTAACGAAATGTAAAGTGATTCTATAATTCTTTGGTGAAAACTCATAAGGAGATTTGTTGAACCTGAGTTGATACAAAGTAACGTCTATTATGTCCAAAAAACATAGATATGGGACAGAGTGTCAGAAGTAGCCTTATCCCAAAAGTAATACTGATTCCATAAAAATTTGATGATTCAAATATCTTCAGCTGGGAAGCTGAATAAAAACTGAAGTACAATTGAAGTGAAATGAAGCACAAATAAGTAAATTAACATGCACATGCACAGTTTAATCTAAACATGGTGAGATAAATAATACACTGAAACACATGCACCTTTAAAGCAAAAAAATCTCATTAAATTATCAATTTAAAATAAAATCACAAAATTTATTGCAATAAATGAGCTCTGCTTTTGAAAAAATAACTTGGCCACTGCACATCTACGAAAGCTAAGATTTTCCAAATTTTTCACTGTACGTGAGTCTGAACAAAAATTATTACTGTATGGAATAAGAAACAGTTTTAATATCAACAATACTCAGTTATTTCATTAAGTCAAATTAACAGCCCAAACGGACAGTTGATTGAGACGGACTTTTCAGTTTATAATTGTTTTATAGAGTACTTATTCTTGAAATGCTTTCTTGAATGATTGATCAGAGATCAACAAAAAAAAATGGAATATGAAACAACAGCTGAAAACTATTTACAAATATCCTTACATTGTAAGGAAATAAAATAGTTTTTTTGGAAAATCCTTTATTTGAGAAACTCGGCCAACACTATAAACTCATAAGAACTCAAACAGTCGTTTCCAATACCTCTCGTGCTTCAACTGATTCAGCCACTTTTGACCAATTCATTGGAAGGTATGGTACTATAGGTGAGTTCAAATTACTAACCGATGCGGAACTTTCCGATAGCATTGAGTCATTGGAGCTAGAGGCCCTTCGCCGCACAGACTCTTCAGAGGAGCTAGACTTTATGATGCTCAGTTTTTCTTTGTCATCGTCCCTGAAATTAAACAAAGACTAAAATGATATTTCACATTCAAAGTGAGTTTCTGAACTATTATTATCTCTTTAGGAAAGAAGGTTTACAAGAAAGTACATCACAAGAAAGTGACTTGAATGTGTACGTGTACTTCAAACTGAAGATGAATTCTGAAAACAATTTCATCTGCTGCTCAAGATATTAGCTGAATCAAAATGTCGAGAAATTGCTGATACGAATCAAATAGTGGATTAACAAATATTTAACAATTCTGTATGGAGTTGAAATTAATGTAATGTATTCAATTAATACTTAATTGCCAAACCTAAGTCAATTAGTTAACAGGGACAATTTTCTGTGGAGAATATTCAATAAGTGGAAGGAATAGAGGAAGAGAGAAATTATAATGAATATGGGAGTGTCAAAACCTAAAGATAAAAGCCTAGCGAACTCTTCAGTGCGACACTACTGAATGTACTCAATTATTTTTGAAAGATCAAACTTTGATCGATGGGTAGGAAATTTTCTCTGAGAAAATATTTCTAAAGTGTATTAATGAAAGACTTAGGCTTTACATTTCGAAAGAACTATTATCAAATACATTGCATAGTAAGGCTACATATTTACACTAGATCTATAAAATATAAACCGAAAGTTAACCATAACTATGGAAAGCAGAACTGGATTATGTAGCGTATAATGAGTTTAACGAAACATATTCGTCCTCAGTCCAGAACAGTGACACTGATCATCACGATTACAATCGATAAGTCCAGCTTCATTGGGGATGCGAGTCATAAGAGTGTTCCAGTTCTATGGTTTTGTGTTGGTGTTATAGACATGTATCAAAAATATTAATATTTCACTATTTTGACTCCATTAACTGTCAACTAAAATGTGAATACATCAGATGTCCCACTTACTTCATTTTCAATGATATGTATTTATCTGGAATAAGCCCTACTTCACTAACACGTATATGAAGTGTCTCACTTACTTCATTTTCAACGAAATATATTTATCTGGAATAAGTCCTTCTTGTCCTTTAACGGCACCTCTCCACCAATCATTTGACACTTGCGAATACAATGTTACGGAGTCCCCCCTTTTCAAAGATAACTCTCTATCAGATCTTGCAATAAAATCGAATTGAGCTGTGGCTTCCACATTTTCAGAATCATCTTCTGAAGGATACACTTCAGAATCCAAATCTTCTTGAGTTTGGTCAGGAGAATCACCAACGTCACTATAACATTTTAATAACGGCCACGTTTATTACTTTTTGAATACATGCATTAACGAGATCCCTTCAAAAATGGGCACATGCAAAATGGATATTACTATTTCATGATGCCACAAATGGATTAGGAAAACTGTCACGTGCACAATAGCAGCAAAGCAAAGCCGTGAAGTTGTTTCGTAACCAAGCTCCAATCGAATGAATGGTCGACAGGATAAACAACCTGGTAATAACTCAGCTCATTCAACTATTCATAGACTGAAATACAATTTGATGAAATCATACTATCGATTGAAACATTGACAATTCATACAACCGAAAAAGCTATATGATGGAATTGGCCGATACTTGATGAAAATCAATAACTAACGTATTTAAAAAACACTTTATTGTGAGATTTTCACTAAACAGTTTTACAAAAATGTAACACGTGTCTCGCCATACAATGGTCTTCACTGACAGTTAGTGAAGACACGCCCGAAGAAGCCATTGTATGGCGAAACACGTGTTGCATTTTTGTAAAACTGTTTAGTGACAATCTCACAATAAAGTGTTTTTTTGAATACGTTAACTGAGAAAGCGTTATGGTGATATTGTTTTAATAAAGATCATAACTGACATATAACAGTGATTCAGATTCTAATCATAGATTTGAAATTGTTTTTGTTATTACCTAGATTTTGCAACTTGATTGTTTTTTTGTTATGTTAAATAAAAAAACAAATGAAATTCAACCAGATAACTCTCAAATTTCCTACTTTATGTTGTACTATCCGAATGACAAAAGAATATATGAAGTAAGCGACTAGCTAGAAATGTAGATGAAAGTCAGTCAATCAGACCATGTGAGAGCATGCATCAGTCAGTGTCTAGCAATACTATTGAATGTTGATATTAGTTTCGGGATGTGGTCTTTCTTAACTCGTTATCTCTTTGACTTTCTTCTGTGATGATGAATAGAATTCAACATGTTTGGCAGATTGTAATTCTGAATTTACCTTTTCATGTTCATCTTTTTAACAAGCAGTTAAGCAAGCTCAGTTATGCAGTTATCATAAAACCACTTCGAGGTTGATACATATCTCATTTATATTCAAACTATAAATAACAATATAGTACTCACTGGTCCTCAGAATTTGGAGAGATATATTTTTCATAAACAGTCCCCCCATCATTCGGAAATATATCTTCATTGAACATTATGATGTTCTTGATGAGCTCATTGACTTGGTTCTGGTATTGAACTTGGTCCTTATCTTCTGGCACAGGAACTAAAGTAGGGCCGAAACATATAGCTAAGTTGTAAGGATCCATCATGTTCTCGTCAGAATATTCTGAAAGGTGGTTCAGGAACGCAAATAAATATCTTAGCACCACCATCACTGCACGAGGTAAGCTCATCATCAGTTCCCTCATTCGGGATATAAATTCTTGCTTAGTTTCTAATTCTGAAATAAACAACATCAGAGGAAGATTTAAAACATCGTAAGTAATTCAACAAATGTATAAAAATTAGCTTGCAACATTTTTTTAGGAATGAAGTAAGATAAAAACACTAGTTTACAGCCAATTTACGACTGTAATGCCAAAGGCAGTCCATTATTAATTTTTGGTCCCTAAATGCAAAAATGATAGTAAAAATTTCCTAACACGTAAGATTCTTGAGCTAAAATATTTTTCACAAAAAATTAATGAACACATTCATTCCAAAAAATTTGCTTTTCCCCTAAATTGAGGAAATTTTTTAAAATCTGGCAACACAGCGGCTCTGCCCAGTATTCCAATCTACTTCCGCTGTATATGAGAATTGTAACTCCGCTTCTCGAACTTCCGATACTTGAAGTTTCCAGAAAATACCAGAAATATAGAACCCCTATAAAAGTAGCAGGTTGACAATCGGATCACCAATATTGGTTTAAAGCGAGTAGTGGTGAGTCAGTATTAGAGAAGCGAGGTGAGCAAACACTCGAATATTGAGAGTATTGTATTAGTGTTATCTTTGTGAATAGAATAAACGCAGTATCACATATTTGAACTCGACGTACGAAAATGTCCAAAGTACAGAAACGTGGCTGCTTTAATCCCGCAGATAGTTTTTGCTATATATGTGGTTAGTTTACTAAAAAATCGCAGAAACGGCCACTTATTCAAATGACCAAAGTAGCTTACCGTAAGTATTTTGGATTTGTTGTTGGTGATCAAGATCGGAAGCAGCAAATCTAAGCAACTGGTTAGATGGCAAAGGCTCTTCTACGCCTTTTGCAGTTCCAATAATTTAGCGAGAAACAACAATCATTACAACGACTGTTACTTTTGCATGACAAACGTGTCTGGTTTTTCAAGAAAGAGCAAACACAAAATTGTATATCCGGATATTCCTTCTGCAA
>WOGR01000669.1:0-23620 GCA_015342045.1 Leptinotarsa lineolata | reverse complement strand
TGCCAGAACTTTTTGATGGAAGTGGCGACGCCGCAATGCTGAAAATATTTTAGATCAATAAAACAGGTAAGGAAATTTAGGAAGTGAGATTTTCAGAAAAATCATGCTTTGCGTTTTCCAGAAACGTCTAACCTACCATCGACCGTGAGTCACGCTGTATACGATATACTTTTTTGACATAACCAAACATATGTTTTTCTTATTGAATATCACTTTAATCTAGTGCTAATCATCCACATTCTCATTGGAGAATGTTCGATTGAGTATTAATATATCATTATATTGAATTATTCATTTTGATATTGTGGTAAATATATTAATCGGTCCATCTATCAATATCGGTTTTCCAGTCGATATCAACTGGATTATCCACAAGTATAGAAAATACTCACATAATTGTAATAGTACTTTTTGGAATGAGGACTCACCTGAAACAGAAAATAATATCAGATGAAGTATCCAAGCAACGCAATTTCATTAATATGTTCTACACAGTTATTTACAACATCTTTTGGAATTTCTGCGTCCTAAAATATGAACAAATGAAAGTTGTGATGTAGGTTTTCAAAATTATCGAATATGCGTGGGAATGAGATGTGTGCGAGATTTTATGAGGAACAGCAAAGAGCAGGATCAAAAGAACACATTTTGAAATTGAACGGTGAACATCAAGCTGAATGAAACAAGTCGGGTGCATTCCGACTTATTCAATATTGAAGTCCAGAAAAGCTATTGTACAGCACTGAACACGTGTTTCAGTTCTGTGAAGTATTAATGAAAATTCATCGTTTACTCAATTTTATCAAAATTCATGGTTTGCGGGCACCGCGTACTATAATATAATTCCAGAATAGTAGGCACTAAATTCTCAGAAATAACTGTAATGTTTTTGCCTCAATCTTTCTCCTGCAGTGGCGTGAAATAATATTTCTGAGAATTTAGTGCCTACTGTTGTGGAATTTTTAGTATACCTCAGTTTGAGGTATACCTTTAGTATACCTTCGAGCGGTTTATGCGGTTTATGTGGTTTATACTATAAACATTCACTCAATACTATTGCTGCATGAATAACTGTTATATTTTGAATATATCATTGCCGACTGAAAGATAAATGTTTCTAGGAAATAAGAACCCCATTCATATACTTTCTGAGTTCTCTCAGGGAATTGTGGTACTGTGAAAGGTGAAAAATATTTTGAGTGATGGCAATTTACGTTTGATTTACTTGAACATACCAGAGACAGACAAAAAAATT
Source organism: Leptinotarsa lineolata (assembly GCA_015342045.1). NCBI lineage: Eukaryota > Metazoa > Arthropoda > Insecta > Coleoptera > Chrysomelidae > Leptinotarsa > Leptinotarsa lineolata. The sequence continues at coordinate 22,365 of WOGR01000669.1, read as the reverse complement.
GAAGTATATTACAATAACTATGGAAATCAAATCAAACGACAGGAAATTCAATAAGATTGAATCATTCAAGTCCAGCATTTTATAAAATTGATACTTTAAAAAAATCGATAGATTCGGAAATGAGAGAGTAAACTTTCACGGCTGAAAATTATTATGTCGAAACGATTTTCCAGGATTTTTGGCCTGAATCTGCAGGCCAAAAATCCTGGAATCATGCCCAAGTATGGAGTCTACTTGGGCATGATAGAGTATCATCGACTGATAATTAGACAAAACTGATCTCAGAATACGTAATTGACAGAAAACAGAAAATTCAATCCATTGATCAAGATGAAAAATAAGAAATGAAAATTTTCTGTTTTCCACCACTTTTATTCGTAACTAAAGTAACTGCAGTTTCGTCCTATGGAGCTCAATGTAGTAAACAGTTTAATGTAAAAGTTTGAAAATATCCTTACAGGACGAAACTGCAGTAACTTTAGTTACGATTACAATTTTCATATTTCATTTTTCATGATGATCTCTCACCACATAGTACGGCTACATCCATCAATTTATTGATCAGAATTTCACAATGTTCTCCCCAGGAAATATGTTTATCTAGATATAAACCAAAAAATCGGACGGTCTCATCTACTGGATGTAAGTCACCGAAATCAGCGAAACTAACTTTTTTTTGTCTATCATGGAATCAAATACATTATGTTTCATCTGTATTCAGATAGAGTGAATCAATTGGCTCTGAACCACTGAGCCATATCGAAGGAAGTTTTATTACATTTCTGACGTATACAAGGTTCATTCCTGTCTTATACAATAACTGATATATCATCTGTGTAAACTATATTTGGACTATAACATATCTTCACGATATCGTTGATATAGAGTAAAAATAAGGTAGGTCCTAAGACCGAGCCCTGAGGAACACCTACTTCACAATAATCGTCAAGAATAGAAATTTGTATATTACGGTTAACAATCTCAGAAAATATCTTTGAAACAGATTCTGAGAATATTGCTTCTTGCATACATTATCAAGACAATAATGAACTAGTTTGGTATTCAATGGATGATTCAAAACTATCAGTACAGATTCATTTCCGAGAATGCCACTCGTCTAAATACGAAAGTGTAAAGTACGCATTTTCACGGAGAAAGTGATGTAACATCTGATTAAAGAGGGTGTGATGAATAGCACAGAAGAGTCCAGAAAAAGGAGACTGTTCAAAGTTTGGCTCTGAGTGTGATATATGGGGCCAAGTTTTCGAGTGTGACTCACATTAATTTAATTTATCTATCTGAAGAGCTATTTACAGAACCTATCTTGTTTCAATACAGATTTTATATATGAAATGTTTAGAGTTTTTGAAATGTCATGTCTTTTGTTGTAAACTCCCGTTCTACTCATGTAAAAAATATGTTATTTATTCGTTAACAATTTTTTAATAATAAGGATAGAACGCGTTATGTTGTTTGGAGAGTACAACGGGATTCTCTGGCATAAAATTAATTTCATGAGAACATCTTGGTCTTCATGATGCGGAGTAGGTGATTCTGAAATGAGCGGGTGTGAAATGAATAGTTCTAATGAATTAGGCAATACTCATTCCCCACAACGATTTCAATATCCCTCGGAGCGTAAGACAACACTGGTGTCTCGTCAGTACCGTTAAAGTGCCGTAAGTGGTGAAGAAGCAAATTTTAGGGGCGCGATATGTCGATAGATATAGGCTGGAACCGCCTATGCAGGACATGCTGGCAGCAAGTACGTTGGGGTCTCAGGTGCCATGCGGCAGGCCCTGCACCTTGTGTCTGGAACCTATAGACCCATCACGCGACTACGGTAGACCTAGGTGTTGAAGATACCATCCTGGCAGGCCATGACGAACCTCTCAGTTCCCTAATTTAGCCAACTCGACCTGAGGGAAGAAAAAGTCAGGCATTTTGATGAGCCGAGGTTTCAATGTTGTTGAAGAAGACCCTTTCATCGGCTTATCCTTGTGTTGCCGCAGGAATCGAGTGATGGGTTGCAACTCGGTGACGAGTTGTGATCACCTCGTTCAGTGTCGAAAACTAAATCAAGTTCACCAGCTGCTCGGGCACTGACCCAAAGGGGAATGCTTCAATGCCAGCTCTCTCATGGTCGTAGACCATGCAGAGAAGGGGGTCCGAACACCTGACTACTTTACAGGCTTCATCTAGTTCCATTCTGTCATGTAGATACTACAAACCCAAAAGTCCACTGCCACTCTTTGTCAGGAGAGTACAACAGGGGAACTGACGATTTGGGTGTCCTATGGAGGTGCATCATTTTTTGGTCTTCACATCGAGTTGATACAGCTCCTCTTGAGTCCACTTTACTACTCCAAATGAGTAGAGTAAAATCAGTACGGCAAGTAAATTCACAGGGTCTGGGGTATCGCCCTGAAATACATCCCTTCTGGAAGGGACCCACCCTCTTTGGACTCTGGCTTAACCAGATGTTATTGTAAAGCGATTCCGCCAGAGTATTATCAGCTGTTCAGGGCATTCCACTATTTTGTCAGTACCGTAAAGCATCTGAGCCAATGCAAAATGAGCTCATGCGATTTTGTATCGAATTCCTTACGGTAATCGATCCAGGCCTAAGATAGATTACGCTGTTACTGTATCGAATCGTGTGTTACACATTTATCCATGAACATGTTCTCTTTCCATGCAGCGACTTCTATCTTCGACTATTTCATCATTATCATAATTTTTTCCAATCATAATTTGCGCCTCGCTTAAAGCCTCGATGCATTAAGGAGGCCACGCCAGCTCAATCAACCAACGACTACTTTCGACACCATGTGGTAGGTAATCTTTGGGTCCGAAAATCGTGTGCCCTGAGCAAACGCAATGAGCTAAGAATGGCAGCCTTCTGCATGTGTCCAGCTGATATCCTTCAGTGCGTCGAGCCAGCATGATCTTGAGATTCGGGAGTAGAGGTGCATTTTTCCATTAAGGACTTCAATAATCAGAACAACCATCTTAACAAAGTGTTCTGGATAGTGTCTACGGAGTTTGAAGAGAAAATCTCGATATCCGTCCCGCCAGGAGCTCAAAACTTCACGACAAATATCTTCTTGCTCTGGTGGTCAAGAAGGAAAGAATCAGGCTTAATAAACGAATTGTTATTATTATCATTGAATGGTGGAGCACTATTTTTGAAAGGGGTGAAACTGAAACCTCTAGGATAAAATAAATTCAAAACAAGCACTTTTTCCAATCACTAGATTTGCAATACCACCAGATTTGCAGTAACTTACCGTATTTAATAATTTTGCCTATCGAAAAAATTGCTGAGAAATAATACAATACTCTTCTTTTCGTTTCGGAGGCCAAAATCTGCCTCCGTCTGCAGAAGTGAACAAAAAATCTAAATCGATTTGCAGTTATTTCTGTGCTGATTATTTATTTCTCAGCTTTTTCGGGAGATATCAAAGGTGTTTTTGAAATTTATTGACGACCGATGAGATACTGTGGAAGGTGAAAAACCCAAAATAAGATCGATGAAAAAGAATATTGTATTTCCTCAGTCGCTAGTAACATTTTTTTGATATTAAATATGAGATATTCTGAGACATTGCTATGGAGAAATTCAACTGGCATCAATAGGCTGAATGAAGATACCGCCTTTATCATTTATATTATTTTGTCAGTCTGCCTACATATAAACCTTAACCTTGGGTTTGATCGAAGTTTCCATCACTTTCCAAAATCATCTTATTATCATCATAAGACTACGTGGCTTCTGTAGATGAAGATGTATCAGAAAATAAGTAAACGACGGTATCACAGTCAAATAATATGATTAGCAGTCGACAGCGGGAAATGATAATATTTCCTTCGAAAACACACACCCAACGCCTTCAAGATTAAATGAATTATCAGGAGTTCGAGTGAGTAATATTTCTTGGAGGAGAAACTGTATTCGAAGCAAGCCGGGGTATTACGTTCCAAATTACTCAATATTGACTGAAACAAATTACCTAAAGGAAGCCTCCGAGTGTTGTCTCACTCAATATTCCAGTTCACAGACTCAATATATGTGGAAAATACCTCGACAAACATAAACTGATTGTAAGTCGAATATAATATATTCAAAGCTCACTTGAGTGGCCATAATGAGTGAGCAAAATTCTTATTAATAAAAAGTGGAACGTGAAGAAGAATAATTGAGGCAGTCACACCAAAATTACCTTCACACAGAGTTATACAGGGCGTTCCAACGAAAACTTGATCCCCCTGTAAGTCAATTTTTTTTAAGGGGACTAATTATGATATGGAAATCATACCCGAACTTCATACCCCTGCGGTCAGCAACTACCCCTCCAATTTTTTCAATAGCACCCTTTGAAAGGTATTTTATCCCTCTGTTACTTCTGTGATTTTTTTCGAAATTGGTTTATTCGTCATTCGTCAAAATGACCTCCACCTAGTTCCATATAATAATACAGTCTACTCCCGAAAGTGTTCCTTACATTATTGAAGATATCCGGAGTCAGAAATCGGAATTCCCGAACATAAAAAATTGCCCTAGTTCAATGAAGAAGCAAGAATTTTTGTTTTTTCATGAATACGGAAAAAAGTTTGCATGTAACAAATGTCAATGAACCAATTTTTCAATGAACCAAAAAAAACTAATTGAGAACTTTTTCTAAAGGTTCAATATTTTTTCAAATATTCCGACGTGATATTTCAAAACTTCTTGAGGAACATAACAATTTCTCAATTCAGGATGCGACTTTCTTCAACTGTACAGAACCAGTTTTCTTTTATTGTCGCATTTCTATTGAGAATGATGCATTCCCATAACAATCATTTCCTACTTGAAACTCCGAACTTTCCAAACACTGCTCAAAACGAGTACACGATATTAAAAACACCCACTTTCGAAAGTTCTGAATTCCCAATGGAAATACAAACAGCGAAACTACTAAACTAGATAGAAACTCGAATAAAGAGTTTTCAATGATTTTATTGCTATTTACATGATAAACAGTATTGACTTTATTATTGGAAATCTTACTGATAAAATCATATGACCATAGAGAACTACAAAAATGTTTCGCAAAAATCAAAATTGGTTGCATTTCGAGTAACTTATCTGACTGAAAAAGATACTGTGTAGAGAAACGCGTTTTTGGTGAAGCTTACAGTAAGAAAATTGTTTGATCATGATGGATAGTGTTATTAATCTGCAGAAAGGTAGGTTTAGTAACAGAATCAATTTTTCCTTAAAGAATCAATTGTTTTCTGCCAACGTTTCGAATTCAATGAAATTCTTCTTCAGGACTCTGTAACAATGTATTTTCATAAACATACCTCCCACAAAACTTATACAATTAGTATCGTTTTGATTTCATAAGAAATAATGACTTGTCAATTGAATTACTCATCAAAATGTAGTTTTTCCGTGTTGATATTACTATTTTGAAAAACATCGGACATATTAGATACATTTGAAAAAAATTAAAAACATTGAAACAACTTCAAGATAACACCAACACAAAGGGACATGAAACAAAGAAAGTCTGTGGTGCTTTTTTTAATATTGTTGGCTGTGGGGCTAAATAACTAGTGAATTCCAACCAAAGCGTTGTGGAGATTATTATGATATTTCATAAATACCGTTTTTTGTTCGACTTCAACGCCCTGTATCTCAGAAACGAAGCATTTCCAGACATATGTTAATAGAAACTTCTCTTCCTAGATTGACCCAACTAATCACCGTCTGAGGTCTCGTATCGTAATTATAAAACACTCTGTATATGACAGTGAAACGGACTCACTTTCTCTGAAAATTCCTAGTATGAAATTCAGAGTGTAACCTCTAGAAATCCCCTGTATATGAACTGAAAATAAAAAGTACTCATTCGGCTATTGACTCTCTTTCTCAATCAAAAACCATAAATGAATCCATTCTCATAAAAATCCACGCACATTTGTTCAATCCCGCTGTTCTTCGTCGAGCTGATTGAACTGAATCCCCTGTAACATTGTGCTCGAATCGCCATAATATCGATTGTTTGGCTCCACTGGTCGGCAGAACTAAATAGATTTGTGGCTACGCAACGCTCCGAAAATAAAAGCATACAACTAAGGGCTTTCAGAATAGTAGGTCATTATCGGATTATTTTTTCCGCTTTGAACAGATTGATTAAGGGAATGAATAGTGTGAGTGATTTCTAAAAATGCCGCTTTTCCAAAATGAACAAAATCAGTCGTATTAAATGAAAATGTTTCAGTTGTTGAAGTATCAGGTCGTTTCAGGAATTCTGTCTGTGTTTCTGAGTCTACTCTACTTGAATCAGTGCACTTTTGCCAACGTAACACAGGTCGATTAATCTCTTCAGCACAAAAATTGTGTGCTCGGGATTCTATGAAGTCGACAAAAGTCGTTACGTTTGTCGTTACGTTTTGTCGATTTCTTCATAAAAGTTCTCTGCTATTATGGTTTGTACCGGTTGCAGAAAGTAATAAAAGGAAGAGGAAGAGAGAGAAAGAAAGGCATTTATTCATTCATGGACATTATTCATACGTAATATTTGGTCTGTGGTGGAAATAATCGAAAACAGTTATTTTGCATTTTGAACTGTTAATGCAGATTGAATAATGTATATGTCAACAAACAAACATGTGAATATACATTATATATACCGTTAATGAATAAATTTAAAGTCATTTCAGACAACCAGTTTGGATTTCGAGAAGGACTGTCGACTATGACGCTATTACGGCACTTACTGGAAAAATCTACAAATTACTAGACGGAAGTAAACCTAGTCTTTGCGTGTTTATAGATATAGCCAAAGCTTTGGACACTGTAGATCATAAAAAGATGTTGCAAGTTTTGGAGAACACAGGAAAACGGGGGTCAACACTTGAATTATATGGGAGTTACTTGGACAATAGAGAACAAATAGTGAGGATTGGAAATCACGATAGCACGCCTAAAAATAAGACACATGGAATACCCCAAGGTACTGTACTTGGTCCATTGTTGTTCTTCTTATATATGAATGACTTCTTTTATATTAAAACAACTGGTAACATCATAAGTTTCACCGATGATACGGGCATTTTATATACTGCCAATACGTGGGACGAGCTAAAAGAAAAAAGTAGAAAAAGATCTCAATGAAATCCAAGATTGATTCGAACAAAAAAACTGACATTAAATTATGACAAAACTCATTTTATTTCATTCACCAGTTACAAGAGTCATCTTCCACATTTTCAAAATCTACAAATGACAAACAACTCTCAGGTGATACTAGCAGAAAATAAAATCAGATACCTAGGAGTAATCCTCGACTCACATATGTGGTGGAATTTCCACATGAACCAAGTGACGAAAACCATCAGACCATTATTATACAAATTCAAGTACTAAACACTACTCATCTCAAGAGACTATGTCATGCATGAGTTGCAGTCTTTGATAACATTTTCTTCAAAACAATAATTATAATTTGATACAGTAAAATGAATGAGTATAAAAAAACAGATAACTTTTGAAAACACTAGTTAGGAGTTCATTGTTCTTTCATGTGAATCAAGATGCACGGTATATTCAAAACTGACTGCTCAGTTCAAGAAATTTCAGGTAACACTGAAGGCAATACTTTGATTTGGAATATGGATTGGTCATGCTATACATATTGGATTTCCAGAGATCGGGAAGGTCTAGTATCGATGAACAAGACTTGAAGAAAATCCATAGCATAAATGGACACCATCTGAAATTGTTGAGATCAGTGCAAGAGCCCAGACCCCTGGATGCTGTGAAAAACATGCCCTATCTGTACTCCAGAAATGATTTATGCATAACTGAAACTGATGGTGTATACTGTTGTTACGTTTCCTTACTCGTTTCTGGATATTTAATAAAAAAGCGGTACACCTGCCGCTGACCATACAGTAACCAACAGTTATCTACTATTGCCCACTATATACAATATCGGCGCAATACCTTAATTCAATGTGGAATAGATACATTTCGCGAGACCCTCTGATGTTGCACGAGGAAGGGTTTGTAGAAGAAGGAACACTTGAGATTACACAATTTTTTATTCATTCAAAAACACTTACAGAAATTTTCACTTATGCACGTTTCTGAAACATTAAACAACAATACTAAAAATATAAAAACCCGTTTCGAAAGTAATAAAAGAACATCATGCCTAGGTCGCTGTATTGAATCCCCAGTCAAAGTCACTGACACTGCGGCTATTTACTCACTTCACATCAATTGAAGAAACAAACTTTTTTTCTCTTTATGCTGAACCAGATTCTCATTTTGAAACGGTTTCATTTGGCGTGTCCTACTTGTTTGTTTGGATCAAATATAACATTTGAAGTTTGACCCCCTTTCTGTTGACAGACTGATCTGATATTTGGTACACACATACAGTTTTGATGACAATACAATTCTTTGAATTCTGTATCATTGTTAATCTAAGATGACTACTGCTACGAAATGGAGGATTACATATTGATTCACAGCTACTTCAATATGGGTATCAAATGAAAAAGCTTGACTATGAAATAGATGCAAATTCAAGATAACCGCAGCTACAAAATGGCGAATTAGATATAAAAACGTTGGGCATAGTACTCACATATTTACTCAGGTTACGCTACATCCAACAATTCCATTATTTTCTATCTGATCAATACCGTAGATTGCTGAGGAGAGTGGTGTGATTACTGTTACCTAGGATCGTCCGATTTATTTTCAAGTTTCAGTACATTATCTACATCATTATTATCTTTTTTTTTTTTAATAAAACTGTTCAACATGAAATGTTTTTTTACATATTTCATCGTTTTGAAGCTCAACTCAGCACACTTCGAACTCCGCTGTTTAAATACTCTTCCATTTGGATAACTGTGTTCATGTGGAATGAACTTCCTGAGAACGTTTTCCCCATTGGATTCAATCTTCAGTGATTCAAATCCAATGTCAATCACTACTTTCGCACAAGCACCTGTAGTGCATGTGTTTTTTCCTTAAAAAAAAGCCTGACATGATTGATTAATTATGAAGAATACACCAATATTGTATCTGTTACCTGGAAAAAATTATAATAATATTTGCAGGTACTTGTTTCTTTTCTTAGGCATAGTTAACTCATGTGTAGTGGACTGATTCCTTTGAATAAAAATTGGATGAGTATAATACATAATGATATTACTTTGTATATTACCTTCTTTAGTTTTCCACTTACGCAATAATTGTTTGATATAATAAGCATAATGAAAAGAAAAGAAACTGGATTCTAGGGCAACAAATCGAAGATGTGAAACAAATAGACATGAATTCAATCATGTAATGTTTTGTGAAGAAAACTTCCAAAAATATGAGTGTAAGTATGATAAATACCTCTTACTTTTTCATGATATAAAAAACACATGTTATTTTTTTTCCGTGACACAATCCAAATTTCTACTTATTCAACACGTTCTATCGTTTTCAATCTATGTAACACAATTATTCATTTCCACATCAAATACTTTCAGAAGTCATAATATATGAACATGAAGTGAGACTGCATCTGCATGTGATACTTTAATTAACTTTTTATCAAGTGGAAGTCCCTAGGTCTCTGACAGGGTATTCCCCGCGATAGCAGCTTAACGCAAAGTGATATTAGACTGAATAAAAATGAATGAGCCAATTTCATAATATAATATAGTTTATCAGCAAAAGAAATATATTCATGAAGTTTTAATTCATATGCTTTCGTGCGAAGAAGAGTGAAATATCGTTAGTTTGGGAATTTTCTAATAGTCGAAAATCAGTTCATTTTCTGATGACGTTAACATGTTTGGTGGTACGCGTTTCTAGAAGGATGTTGCAGTTATCATTTTGTAATGATACTCTACGTTACACGTAGAGTATCGATTCTGTATCAACTTTAATGTTATTTCTAGCCAGTCGGGCACTTAACTATTAAAAACCTCCATAGTGAGGAGCTGCAGTAAAAGCAAATGTCTAATAAGAAGTCGTTGAGTCGACATTGGTATTCATTGAAGTGCTCTCATTCTCAACGCGAAATTCACCATTTCTGAGTCCATGACCTGCAATTTCACAGGATTTTAGTAAAGGGTGATTAGGCTACTCAACCGGAAAGTTAATCCAGACACGTTAATTGTCACCAGTAAATAAAAGCTGTTCCGTTTCCTTTCCGTGTGAGGAGTCGTTATGATAGGGAAATATTCGAGTTTTCGGCTTCTGACGTTTGGAAATTTCTGGAGGTCCAGGTTCATCATTTCGATTGATATACATTTTCATCAGTTGTATATTTGAATACAGCATTGTTTCACCATTCGGAGATTCCTTTCGAAATTTGCTAAAAAAGTCTGAAATGAAAATTGTTTTTCAAAATATCGAAAAAAAAATGTGGAAACATATTCACTTCCATTTCAGCCTCAATCCCAAATTCCATCTGCGAAAATGATATCTTCATGAAAATGCTTCATACTTGTGTATATATTGGATGACTGAATTGTCCAAAACTTTTTGTCGGACAATTTTGCCTCTCTATTCGCAATATTCTCAATAAGTCCTCCTGAAAATACCAGAAAAATGTACTGTCTCTCTAGAAATGCTACTACCATGATTAAATCGAATCTGAATAATCGTCTGCAGAAGGTTCTCATAGATGAAAATGCATTACAATATCTCAAACAACGATGTGGTGTATTACAAAGTTCAATTCTCGGTCCTCTTTCATTTGCTATCTATGTATCACAATTCATTTCATAGTAACTATATTTAGTTTTTTTTTATTGACTTGGCCGTTACTTGATGAAGATTCATTGTTATCTCACTAATCCGGAAACGACGTGTTCTGCTATCACAGTAGATTTTCCGTAGTGAATAACATGGTATTCTTTTTTCTTTGGAAAGGAAGTTTTTGGCTCTCTACTACTCCATCTTGATACAAAAATTGTGTAAATCTTCCAAAGAAAGGCAGAAAGCAATCATTTTTAAAAGAAGTAACTCTAAACATAGATGTGTAGATCATTCAAAGAAGTAATTTTCAGACACAAAATGGAAGAAAAAGCCTTTCTGAAACAGCTTCTTTCATATAAACATTGAATTACACGAAAGAAAAATTTTCTTGAAACAAATACTTTTATATGAACACTCAGTTTATATTCTAAACATTCGTTATAGGTTTAAATCAGATATGATTCACAGGATTTCAACACAATATTTTAAATGAAATGTTGAAAATTTCACTTACCTGGCCATCCTCACTGGTAGATACCGATGTTTCGCCATAAGACACTTGCCTTAGGGCTTTTCAGTACCAATCTGGATAATATTATAAGAAAAAGCACACAATTCATTCATAAATTGAGATTGTTCTGTCACGGAATAAGTTTGATCTACTTATGTCATCGATGACATTCACTCCTAGAAATATAACCCCTAACTACTTCCTCATTTCGAACACAGAATTCTATATTTTGGCGAAGGAAAACTTAATTTGGCAGCTGCAAATATATGTGCTGGAATCTGTATTTTGGTGAAGGCTGTTCTCTAATTTGGTGAAGGTGAAACTACATATATTGGTGAACCTTTTTTTCCGTTTGCAAGAATGAATGAATCAAGGAAGTTCGATAAATTACCAATTTTTAAAAGAAAGTTTTTGTTAGTCATTGGAGTCTATAATGTTTCAGAAGATACTTTTGAAAATTATTAAAAATTAACTTTTTCTCATTGTCGTTGCCCTGGTGGGGTAAGATATTTCTTTATTTCTCTTTCTCTCTTTGAACTCTTTGTGATTTGCTTTTCAACCATAATACGTCTTTTTAATGTTGTTTAAGATTTTCATTTTATGGCTTTTTATTACAATTGAATTTGTTTGTTTGTTTTCAATTGTTCCACTCTCGATCTATTTGTTGTATCTAAATGCACTTTTCTATTTCGCACAATGGAGATGTTATTCTAATTGAATCATTATTTTAGTAAATATTTATTTTGGTAAGTTATTCACTTGTACCACTTTTCAATTCGACTTTTTTTAAAGGATCTAGCCATTTATCTCAAGTTCTTGTTTGTTTTAATTTCTAAAAAGTTTGAAATATCATGAAAACAATGGAGGCTTCGAGAAAAGGTTGGGAAATAAATAAAAATCCGATTGAATAAATAAATATATTCCCCGTTTGTGTGTAGAAGACTTCAAGTTTACCTTCCTTCTCAAAAAAATTGGGCATACTTTTACCTATGTAGTGGTGGTATATTTCTCAGCAAAATACATTAATATTTTTGACTTTCTTTCGCATTGATGTCTTTCAAACTTTTTGGTGGAAAGACTAACTTCATCATTGAATTGAATTTAGCAACTCATTACTCAATACTACATATTCATTTCCTTACACTGATTCCTTTATTTCAGAAAAATGTGTATTTCAAGCAGAAACTATTAATATTTCCTAATCTCAGGTGACCTTCTATCATTTCAAAATGTGTACCAGCTGTCAAACATACTTTCTGGAATGTAAAAGTTCTATAATTTTTTATGATTTCCAAAAATATTTGAGGAAATTATACTGAATACTAAAGTGCCATACGCAATTCCTCTACCGGTATATTCAATCCATATCAACCGATATTCAATCCCTCGTACTCATACTGAAAATCCTTTTATTATTTCAGAACTGGACGGTATCCATTCCGATGAAACAAATTCCGGAGATAACTCGAATGCCGGCTCGAGTATAGGGCCTGACGATGATCAAGCTAGGCTGCGCCTCAAGCGGAAACTCCAAAGAAACCGAACGTCTTTCACGAACGACCAAATCGATAGTTTAGAAAAAGGTGAGAGAAACACGTTCGAACTAATTTCGAACGATTGCTTAGGGGGTGAAACAAAGTTTCTTTTGAGAAGTTTAATGTACTTACTAGCTACATCCGATTTGAATTTCAGCAAAATCATATGTAATTGGTTATTTTGACTTCTTTGTCCTCTGTCAATTTTCAATTGTTTCTTAATTGATTGAAAATGTCAATCGATCTGAACATAATGTGGACCTGTTTTACAAAAAGTATCGTTTGAGGAAAACAAATTGAACTTAAAAAAGATACTTCATGATATGATATACATATGATGATATATTTTTGTATAACTTTCAGCGGGTAACAATAAAAGTTAACAAAAGCAAAGATATCACTACTCAAACTCAATACGTGTTGGCTAAAATAAGAAATTGAAAGTAAATAAATAACATGTCGGTAGTGAACAGATATACTTTTCCATAATGTAGAACTTTCACTGCCACATATTCAAAATGAAATGTTAGCTCATACTTATACTTACTAAAATCAATTGATATTGACTTTTGTAAAATGTGTATCTTTTCATCCGAAACAAGCACTATTCCCAAACACCAGAACTACAATATTCTTATCGTCGCACGTTTCTCCAACCAAGTTGGCGTCTTCAGGAGATGAAAAAAACTTTTCATGTTGACTTATGGTGATATCACTTGGTACTTGACTACACACCATTGTGTCACAGTTATGATACTCTTATATGGATATATATAAAAATCAGTTACTAACAAATTGAAGTTCAACAGATTTCATTGGAATCTGTGCCAGTCCTCTTCTGGGATATGATAGCCATGGGAGAATCAAGTAGTCTACACTAGTGAAACATATATAATGTTATGGATGTTCCAAATTATCATAATTGTTTATTTTGTTTTCCAATCAGATGATTAGCTTTTTTCACAAAATATAAAAACTCTGAGGTTCACTCGAGAGACGAAGCTCCATATACAGGGAGTTGAAAACATATGGAAATCTTTTTTAATATTCATTTTATATGGGTTGTGGTTTGTCGAAAATTATAAATGTTGTTCAAGAGCTTTATTTTTGTCAATATCAAAAACAGTTGATAAGAATAAAAAATCACTTTAAAAAAATGCAATTGTATTGATTTACAACTGTGAATGCTCTGACCCGTTACTTGTAGAATATTTATAACAGTATCCATGATAATAATAATTATAGGATTTTCACAATAAATTTTTAACGAGTTTTTCTACACGGCAGCTTTATCGGTAACTAGTAAATTAACTAATCTCCAAAGTGGGAAAGAGAAAGTGGAAGGAAAAAGTGGGAGAAAAAAAGATAGGTTGAGAGTGGATATAAAGAAGGGAAAGAGAAAGAAAGAGAAATAATGCAAAAAAGAGAATATGGAGGGAGTCTGAGAAAAATATTCTTTTAAAGACATTTTTGTGAAGTTCTAAATCGATAGAGAATCTATATTTATTTCGTATTTTTTTAGGTTGTGGTAGGTTGATATCTAAGAAATAGTTCTGAACTTGGTCTGAAGTCGACTGTATATATAATATTAATATTATGATATATAATAATAATAACAAGTAGAGGTAATGTTAAAGATTCAGTAGAATTTCTAATGATTCTTCAATATCTTATTTAGGAATATTTTGGCTTTCTTTCTTCGATTTGTTTAGATCACATTTGAAGGTGATATTTTGAAAACATATTGAGCAATAATTAATTAGCATCTCATCCGTTTTTCATCAGTTTTATCGATCACGCTCTATCGAGAAAATAGGAATATTATTTACGAATGTTGAATTGAGGTCAGCTTTATTTCTATAATATCATTAAATGAAGCAAGAATAATATAGGTATCAAAATAGATTCCTGAAAAATCCAAAACTGAACCATTCAATTTTTTTTCATTTTTTGGTTTCTGGTCACTTTTCATCGTTTTCGATTGAATATATGGATGATAGTCGTGAATATATTATTCAATAAAAACTCCTTGTTTTTCTTCTATAAATCACATATCGCACATTTTTGCTGAGGATTATATTTTCAACAAAGATATGTTGGCGAGCTTCTCAATCATGAACAAGGTTTCAAATATTAACTTTTTCTTACAGAATTCGAACGTACTCATTACCCAGACGTCTTTGCCAGAGAAAGACTCGCGGCAAAAATAGGATTACCCGAAGCGCGAATTCAAGTTTGGTTTTCGAACAGAAGAGCGAAATGGAGGCGGGAGGAAAAACTAAGAAATCAACGGAGAGGGGCACCTGCACCGGCAGAACACCCGGGACCTGCTTCATCGCCACCTAGGCTGCAGAGCTTCAATAACACCTCCATGTATTCACCGATCGCGCCGCCAATGTCTATTGCTGATACGTACAGGTATTTCCAATACATTCTGAGTTATTGAATTTTTTATCCGGCTCGAAGGACCATGAATTAAAATCCATATTCCTAACTTTTGAATGAGACAATACTTCAAGGTCAGACAAAGTTCATGTGTTAATGGTATTTTTTCAATAAAAAAAAAATAGTGTGCCATCATTCGTCCCCAAGAGAGCGATATTAATTTTTCTTATTGAATGAAGGGTTGGATCATGTGATATCTCGTTTGACAGGCCATTATACAACTCTCAATCCTGAACAATTAACTTTTTCACGAGTATATTATTTTCAAAAACATTACAAGTGAACGATAAGTATCAGAATTTCACCAAAAACAATGTTCACCAGTCACTTCCTGATAATAATTGAGTATGTTTATTTTTACTCATGAATTTTTAAATAAACTACGGCTGTGTAACGTAGATAGTAGAGTTTACGAAACTCCACGATTTTGATGGAATTGTATACATATACAAACATTTTTCTTCAAAGTGTGCTTTATAATTTCAGCTCGATGTCGGGCATGTCAGGTTTCACCCACGGTGGTCTCACTTCGAGCATGGGTCCGTCCCCTGGCGCTTGTCTGCAGCAGAGGGAGAGCCCGACGATGGGGAGTGCAATGGGGGGATACTGCATGGGTCGACCACCCAGTTACGACCTTGGGATAGGTTACGGGTCAAGACCGTCTCCTTGCAGCCCCTCACAACCATATCAAATGAACGGTCATCAGTATAATACCAATGGATCGTCTTCAACAGGTGAGATATAGTTTTTTATTTGTTAATTGAGACTTTCAGGAGTTACTAAACCATGTATGCATTATATGTATTTGTTAATATTCATTGAATTAGTAATTTCAATGAAAATTTGGTTCCATTTTAGAAAACCTTTGCTTGACAGTGGATTATTGTACTAAAAAGTTACAAAAGTGGCTACAGCTGTTACTGCAATATAATAACATATAAATGAAAACTATGTTATCAGATCAGAATCGTATGTAGTCCAAATAATGGCTTGTAGCAGGTCTACCAAGATAGCAGAATAACTCCGCTGGAACCATTTCGTCAAACTGGTCATTAGGATTCCTATCACTATTGTTCTGTTAGTACTAGTTTTTGATGACACCAGACACCACCTGATCCAATACCTCTCAGTTCTGATTCAACATACACTATGTCTCGACAATGCTAGACAGGGTTATGGATGCTACATTTGAACTCTGTCGAGAGTTTGGGAAAAACAATGCTAAGTTGAAATATGGCATTTGTGAATTGGTCTGTTACCACTGATAATATTTGTGACAGGTCGAAGTAGCTAAGTCTGGTGAACATGGTTGTTATCTGGATATTACCAACTCAGTTGGCGATGTTTGTTTAATAGAGAATGATTTGAAAACTAGAATGAAATCTGAGAAAATCTGATTACATCCGACAGATGATGTTAGTTCAGGATTCTTCACAGAAGTATTTCTTGCATATGCAGTTGGCGAAACAACTACCAGAATCGATTTTTAATTATTGGAAGACACTTGCAGAGTATCATTCCTCGAACTGGGCAGAAGCAGACGTCCAACAACATGTTCGTCATCGCCCCATCTGCCTGTCGATGTACTAACCAACTGCATATCCACATGGCCCAAGACCGCGTATAAGGACAAAAAACTCTCATTCCTATAGTACGTGGGCATACTTGAGGGCTGGCTTCAAATCAAATTATCTAAATGAACAATTCGTTCATGACTGCAGCGATGACGAACATGTTGGACGTTCGCTCTTTCCTAGTTCAAGGAATAATACTCTGAAAGGAATTAGATTTTTTAATTATCGGAAATCATCGACTTTAGGTTGATGATAAACACTGCTTTGCACTGACGAGTGGCCAAACAGCCCGAAATCGTTCTGCAAGTGTGTTCCAATTAATTAAAAATCGATTCCGGTAGTTGTATCGCCAATAGCATATGCAGGAAATACTTCAGTGAATATTCCTGCACTGACACCTGTCGAATATAATACAACGCCCTTCGTGGTCCATAAACCTTCTATGTAGGTGAGTTGAGACTGGCCAGAAAAAATTGTTCATTTAAATAATTTGATTTAAAGCCAGTATTCAAGTATGCCCACGTACTATAGGAATGAAAATACATTTTATCGTTTAATTTTGTAACGTTTTCAAGGGATTCTAAACCGATTTTCTGGCAGTGCTTCAAACAGAAATCCAATATTGAAGTTTTGAATACATAAATAATGTTCGAGTATATATTTAAGAAATTAGAAAGATCTCATCTTATTTGATAGATGTATAAACCTACAAATTTTGGGTTTTTACATATCTGTAACTACAATAATCGTTAGAAATTTTCTGTGATAACTAGACTCTTTCGAAGTTCAACTCATGGAAATTTCGCCAGTATGTCCTGGGACAAAGATTATTTTTCATTTTTTTATTCGATTCACTCATATTTTTATCGAAAACGATGAAAATAATTTTAATTCGTCATTGAAATTTAATTCTGACATTGTATAAAGATAATTTTGACATTGTATCAAGATAATTTTGATATTGTATAAATTTTGACATTGTATGAAGATATTATCTTTATACCATGATTTTGATAGTGAATTTATGCAAAAGTCATCATTATTGAAAACTGAATACAGATTTCTTTGATTTGTTGGTACGTTTTTGATATACGTGAGGTCTTCAAAAAAATATTCAAATCTCACTGGCTACGTACATTCGATTATTGATTTTATTTTTTTATGTTGGTATACTCGTCTCGAACATATGTTCACAGTTTAAGCTATTTAGAATGTTTAATTTGCTGATCAGAGGCATAAAAGGTTATATCCAAGATTAAATAGAATAATTCTTGTGATATCAGTTTGCTAACAGGCTTGGTTGTGGAGATTAAAATGAAAATATTTGATTCTCGTTTTTGTTTTTCAGGATTGATATCGCCTGGTGTGTCCGTGCCAATAGCTGTACCAGGCCAAACCGACATGGCTTCCCATCAAACATACTGGCCTCGAATACAGTGACCATGGTGGAACTAAACGAATAACTTATTGAAAATTGGCTGTTTTCATTACCTTCAATTTGCTGCGTACACCTCGAGCTTTTATCATATTTTTGTAATTTTCCGTTTATCCGTACTCTACATACATGTGCAAATTGGAAAAAATGAGGTGGTTGGAGAAGTGTGGAACATATTTCTTGATGAAAACATGGTTGTACAGTGAAAAAACAGAGAGCACATTTCACTTCAAATTTGGGCCTGTAGTTCATAAAGTCAAAAGTCGGAATTTAAGAAATGCTCATTTAAAAAATTATTTTTTGAACAAAACTCATGTGATTTTATGAGAAAAAAGGTTGAATGAATGAACACGAAAGGAAGGGGGACGAAGGAAGGGAGACGAAGGAAGACAGTGGACAGAGAGAAGAGAGAAAAAAGATAGGAGAGGAGAGAAAGAGGAGGAAGAATAGGGAAGATGAGAGCAGAAAGATACGAGAGAGATAGAGAGAGAACCGAAAAATGTTGATATGAAAGCAGAGAGAAAAGAATATGCACCACAATCACAAACTGAGAAGTGGCAAGATTAAAATAGTAAAAAAAATAGTTATATTAGATAATAAAATACAGGAATATTAAATGAATTGAAAAACAGTGGAAAACAATGAAAGACACGTTGAGACGATAGAGAAAATGGAAAAAAATTATTTTAAATCAAAAAAGGTTTGTGGAAGAAAAAATGTATTGACATGGGAATGGTTGAGAATATAAGAAGAAAATAGAAGTAAGAAAGATGAGAATCCGAGAATGATTAAAAATGTAAAAGGTAAAGAAAGAAAAAACGATATATATGGAAGACAAAAATAAGATACACGAAAAATGATAGCAGGAGAAGATAAAAAGAGAGAATGAAGAGTGAATGAAGGGAAAAGAGGAACAGTGAGGAAGCAACAACAAAGTGTCAACAAAATATTGTGAACATTTCTTGAATTATGGATCATGTATAGAAAATAAAATAAATCTTGGCCTGAGGTGCAATATTAAAGACTTTCAGTCTTGAATGGCAGAGGAATGACGATATTTAAAAACTGTTTGATACATAAATGAAAACGATATCGCTGAAAACTTTCTCAGCAATTGGCCAATAATACTTCTGAGGCTTTTGAAAGAAATGAAATGTAAATCCCTGAATTTTCATGAATGTCATTTGAAACATTATTTATCGTTATCCCTTACCGTTTATCATCTGTTTTTGTGTGAACATATCCCAGATATCAGTCTTGTTAACCTCATTAGAGGTAAATGAAATGAATCTTTGTGCATGTGATTTTTACAAACATTTTTAAATTGTCAGAAATAGTTTTAGCATTTCCATCCTTATTTCGGGGATATTGTGTGTAAATATATTATTCGATGATGAAATGGAGTTTTTGTTTCATATATTGAAAAAAAAATATTGAGTCGTATCGCAGCCCCCCAAACCTTGCTTTGGGGTACCCCACAACTCGATATTCTGTTTATATCTAAAACTGAAAAGTTTCCAATGAAACATATACTTCTTAGTGATTTTTATTAGCTAGGAACAGAAAAAATAAATAAAATATTAACTATACCACAACAACAACAGACTTCATTTGAAAATACTTGTATCATCAATATTGGACGGAATCAGGTTCACTTTTCATCTTATAACTACTACAACGAGATCAATTACGTGAAATAAAATGATAACCTTTATGAAATCTATTCTACGTTCAAATAAGGCTTGGTGTTTCCTATCTTGAATAATCTCCTAGAGTCGACCTTTTCCGAACACATAGGACATTGCTCTTCATTCTTCAGGTATCTAAAAAAGAAAGGTTTGAAAATTGAACCCAAAAAATATTTTTTAGATTACTTACTCAAAGAATTCAGTAAGCAGAGCTGGAAAATCGCATTCGGGGCATGCAGTCAAATCAGTATTCAAGATATGGCGACCCTGAGAGAAAAAAATTTGTCATTTTCAGCAAATGCATAAAATTTACAGTTTTCATCTGCTTCTGAAACATTACCGTTTCGTGTTGGAGAAATATTTGGAGAACGTGAAATCCTATTTATAAAAAACTTTCTAAAATCCAACAGATACCACCATTTTCTAACTACAACTTTGTACTTAACATTGAGCTGGATAATTTTTTGAAACTGTAGGAGGAATACATTTTTATTTCGTTTCAGCAACAAGTTAAGTGAAATATAGATGAATCAAAATAAAAAATTGTACAGAAACTATGCAGAACATTTTATCAATTGATAGTTTGGCTTCTGACACAGTTGGTCTGTGGCCCTGCCCCTTTTCATCTGAATAAAACCTTAACTTATGCTATGAATAAGTGTAGCCATCTTTTGAAATTTTTAGAATACTCAATGGTTTTAATAATATCATCTACGTTCACCAGCATCAAGCAAGTAAGATCATTTTTAGAAATATTTCGTTTGTCTGAGATAGTTGGTTTATGGCACTATACAGTGTGAAAAAGCCAAATGGAATAAATTCATTATTTCGGTTACTGTACATATTATAAATAAACCCCCAAGCACGTCATTAAACTATAATTTGACATACTTCAACGGAAGTATAAGCTTGTGATATATCGTTTGAAAGGTCTTTTCATTATATATTCAAAAATGTTATCGCTTTCGAATTTATTGCAACAATTAAGATTAAATAAATTAAAATCATGTGGTTACCGAAATTCGATAAAATACATTCAAAACTTCTTGCAATATACTCAAAACTTATTTCATGTTGAGGTATTGATAATAATAAAGTAAGCAAAAACCATAGCAATATTCTTTTTAGATGGCATCCTTCAAAAAACTGTGAATAAGTTCCGTGGCAACGTTAGTTTAAAACACCTTGTCAAATTGTTTTGTATATTACAACATTAGTTGTCAGTATTTTAACTTAAGTTTAAAATTCATTAACTTCAAATCTGACAAATGGTTAGATAAACGGGAATGTATAAAATAACAGTTTTACAAATAATTGGTTACGGAGATAAAATTCGAACACAATAGGAAGAAGCTCGCCTATTTCATGAGAAATTTCCTAATTTATCGCCCATATTTCAAGGAACAATGAGCAAAACAGAGAAGCAGTTTCGCGAGTTTGGTCATGTGGGGCAGATAAAAGCAGCTGCCAATGCAATGAGTAATGAACTCAAATCAGATGTGATGCTTGAGTTTGAGGAAAACCCCACATACATCGAGTAGACAGGCATCCACTACATTCAATGTTAGTCATACACCATATATCGATAGTAAACATATTAAAAGAAAATAAAAGGCATCTCTATAAAATGATACCTACTCAGGAGCTCATGGAAGACGACTTTGATAGAAGAATTTATTTTTGTGAGCAAATGATGGACATGTAGTATAACAATATTACCCAATTAGAAGACGTTATGTTTTCTGATGAGTGTACTTTTTCTCTTAACTGTACTCTTTCTCTAAATTGCCGTTACTGGTCAACGGAAAATCCTCACTGGATGAGAGAAGAACACCCGCAATATCCTCAAAAGGTTAATGCTTGAGCAGGGATTGTAGGAAACCATATCATTGGTCCCTTTCTCATTGAGGGCAACTTGAATGGCGATAATTATTTGGCACTACTTCAAAATGATGTCATTCCAAGTTTAGCAAATTTATACCCTCAAGTTCCAGTGAATACAATACGGTTTCAGCAGGATGGAGCATTACCATATTACCAAGGTAATGTCCGCCAAAACTCGATACATTTCACAATACATTCCGAGAATCTGTTGAATGGCCAGGGCGATCACCTGATCTTACATCATTATATTTCTTTTTATGGGGATACGTAAAGAGCAATGTGTAACTAAACTTTCAGATTTGAATGACTTAAAAGAACGTATAACGCTTGCGATCAGGTCGATCACGCCTGATATGTTGAATAATGTTAGAAGACGGTTTCATTTGAGATTAGGATGTTGCCAAGACGTTCGCGCTAAATATTTTCAACATCTACTTCGTTAACATCCATAGTTCTTTTTCGTATTCTACATTTCATTACGTTTTGCATTACATATTAATTTTTGAGTGTATTTTACCAAATTTC
>WOGR01000668.1:0-23635 GCA_015342045.1 Leptinotarsa lineolata | reverse complement strand
ATTATTCTATATTTATTGATTGTTATAATTTTTCTATTTGAAATAAACATTATTATTATTATTATTATTATTATTATTATTATTACCTTAACTGCTCTAGTGAAAGGTAATCGCCTAGTTTCTTTAATTCTACAATAAAATATTCTGGCCACCGTATGCAATGCACACAATTTTTCACTAAGTTAAAGTGAAACTAAGTTACAAATCAGTGAATCATGTAAGGAGTGGATTTTGGTTTTTATTTTATCACAAATGATCATATAGATAATTTTAACTAGTGATACAAGAAGATCTTCAATAACTAATCTATTTTTACAATAATATAATTGGTGGCTGGAAAAATAATAGATCAGTAGAATGGTATGGAATTTCTATAAGGTTATAATTATATCATAACTTGAGAAATACATCTCGTTTTATCGTGAAAATAAATGCTTTACTAAATCCCTTTTCCCAAATCTATTTTTTGTTCATATTTTCTTATAATAATTAACTTACACTGGTTGAATCACAACATACTCTAATATAGACTTTTCCCAAAAGATTAAAATATTGCTATACAATTTCACATAGATGTAAATTCTGGAACAAAATATGCTCTACTCTCCCTAGATTTTTGGAAAACATTGGATAACGTGGATTATAAAATTATTTTTTGAAGTATTTTGCACAAAATGTAGTCAGTGTACTGAGACGTATCGGAATAGGAGACAACTTTTAAGTGTAGGAGAAAAAATAAGTTTTATCTAGTCCATATTAAAGTAGTAGTAGTATCATCTGCAAAAATGTAATTTCTGACAAAATGTTTAGTTAGTAATAGAAACTAAAAATGTGCAAGATGTTCCCTAATAATATACCTATATTCAAGTGGGTTATTTTTGGGTTCATTTTTTAAAAACTGTTTGTGAACATATATCTTGAAGATCCTGATTTTGAATTTTATGATCATAAAAAGGTTCAGTTGGTGAGAAAGTTTTTATATATTTTTTTGACTTACAAATCTTTTTCTAGGTGGCACTGAAAAACGTAATCATGCTATGTCTCCCCAGGAAAAACGAGTTGTTGCTTACCATGAATCTGGTCATGCCTTAGTTGGTTGGATGTTGGAACACACAGATGCTTTGTTAAAAGTAACCATTGTTCCGAGAACAAGCCTTGCTTTGGGTT
Organism: Leptinotarsa lineolata; assembly: GCA_015342045.1. Classification (NCBI taxonomy): domain Eukaryota; kingdom Metazoa; phylum Arthropoda; class Insecta; order Coleoptera; family Chrysomelidae; genus Leptinotarsa; species Leptinotarsa lineolata. Next base: position 22,468 of record WOGR01000668.1, on the reverse strand, counting down.
TTGCCCAGTATATACCTAGGGATCAAAAATTATACACCAAGGAAGAGGTATTCAAATTCATTTATATCTATTTCAGATTTAGAAAAAAAAAAGTTTTTTTATGCCTCAGAGCACCATGAAGGTCCTTTGTTAAATGAATCTAGTTGAAATCTATTAACCGTCCGGTAATAATGCACAGTCTGTCAGATTTAGTTGGCACTGTATTTATGACTTTATGGAGCACTTGGAGGAGTAGTAGGCTTTTGTGGTCATTATCTTCACACTTATTTTTCTCTAAACAGATCTGTGTAAAAAGGTATTTTTTAGACAAAATTCCTTTTTTGCCTTAAACATTAATTTACAAATTATTTGAGATAAGACTTATCACCAGAAAAACATGAGAGGTAGATTCCTTCATTCATAAAGAAGTAGACCAGGAAACTTTTGAATCTAGAAAAAACTATTTTGGATAGAGATCAAGGTCTTGTTCAGAAAATAAATAAGCACATTGAGTTGAAAAGAACAAGTGAAGTAATTATTGGTTCTCAGTGAGATCATACAACTCTAGATAGAAAAATTCAACTCAAAAATAATACAATAACATATTATAATATTGAGTAAAAATGAGTGGTCACGGTAGTGTAGAGGTTAGCACATTCGCCTTTCAAGCGAAAGACCGGGGTTAGATTCCCCGTCGGGGCCACCGTGCTGGGTAATCGCACGTTGAAAGGTAAGGCCTCGTTAATCCATTGCTCGCGCAAGTTTCGACTTCTGAGGGTTGACGTTCGTCAGCTGGTTAACGGAACGAACAATTTTAGAACATTTTTTTTTCTAGTTAATATTAATATTGAGTGTAAGGTATCACACCATACACATTTTTAAACATTTGAAATTGACATTAACAATTAGTGAAAGTAAAACAAATTTAGAATGCATGTTATCAATTTCAATTAAAGGTTAATGTAAACCCAAAATTACTACGTTACTGGACCGCGAGATGGCCACCTTATCAGATGGCCTAGTAGAAGATGACCTTTTCAGAGAAGTTTTACAGCCCTTCGGAAGCAGTCAAAAATTTTAATTTCTTTTGGGCATGAAATAAGGATAAGAAATCAATGATACTGTTTGATGAAGTTTTGTGACTTCGTTGTATGGACGCCAAAAGGAATCAAGTAGAAACCATTGAGTATAATGAGGCATTTTGCGAAACGATTTCCAAATTGAAATCGTTCTACTTTTCACATTACACCATCAAAATCGTAGATAGCAGACATGAAAGAAATATCCCTGTGAAGCAATCAAGTTCTAATGAAAAAATATTTGACGAAACCTAGAAAAATATACATATAAACATATATAACATATTTTATCCATGACCGAACATGAAAAAACAACTTTCATCTCGTTTCTCATATTTCATACACTGTCAATTATTTATCAAAGATGGTATGATCTCCAAAAGTAGGATAATATTTTATAATTTTTTCACACCTGTGAAACAAAATTTATAACTAATTTATTTTTCATTTGAAGAATAATTTAGCCCTTTTCATTATTTTAATATCAAACAATTATTTCCTACTTTTTAGTGCATTTCTGTATACTCAAAAAACATTATTTCATACTTCTCAGTATACTTTTTTCAAGTATATGGTATTTAAGAAAATAATGCATATTTTTCAGTGCTTTTGTTATTGATTTGATAGTGTATCAATATGTATCCCGCCGCCCACCCCTCTCCATGTAGCAATCATCTTTGAAATGAATGGAGAAATGAATCACAAATTTGTACTCTTTTCTGCTTGAAAAGAAAAAAATCGCTCAAACCAAAAATCATTCCAATCGGTGCATTCGGTCACTAATAATCGTGGTTATTTTTTTGAAATTTGAATATTTATGTTATTATGTTATTCAACTATCTTCAAAATAAATGGATTGCGAACACACAAAATTCGGAGATATGAATGACAAATTTGTAATCTTTTCTGCTAGAAAACATTAAAATCTCTCAAACCAGAAATCATTCCACTCGGTGCAATCGGTCACTAATTATCGTGGTTACTTTCTTGAAATTTGAATATTTATTTTATTTTCACCCTTACCTTAAACAAAAATATAACGGAATTATCTAGAAGTTAGTCCCTTAAAAATGCTATTTCAATCCTCTGATTTGGAAATTCCGGTTCAAAGAAATAAAGTAGTGTCTTTCTTGAAAGGTGAAATTATATAAATTTCCCCCCCAACTGGAAATTTTTACATAACGCATTGAATATAAAATCCCCCTCTTTTCTGAAGTCGAGTAAAAATGCAAGGTCTCTCAAAAAATCTTCCTAATATTAATATAAACGTTGTCTTTCCTATTTCATTAATTTTGATGTATTCAGAATAAATATGATTGAATCAGTTACGATTTTTTTTTTGTAAATTGTTTCATTACAAATAACAATAGTGTCGAAAGTGATCAATGTGACTCATACTCATGTTCCCATCGACTGAAATTCATAATTGCCAATCAGATCCGCTACTGCCTCAGATAGCTCCTAGTTTGAAGAATTTCTATTCTTCTTCAGCTTCTAGAACAGACTTTTCATCTGTACTGCGTAACTGATATATTTAAACAGGTACACGTACACATAGGGGATTTATTTTACGTATTTCATCAATTTGTATTTTCCAACTATAGTTTTCAAATAAGTTTATTCCTTAAAATGTACTTGATTGTTTTTTTTTTCAGGAACTTATACCTACTTTTAATCATTAAGCTATGGTTAGGATTTTTTATTTTTCCAGAGTCGGATCGAAACAAATGAAACTAGGCACTTGCATTGTAGAAGTCCTGACACATTTGGCTGTCACTAAGCGAAATTATCATCGGCATACATTTTGTAGTTTTTGATTACAACAGATATCAGAGAACAGATATCATCGACATATTTACAAAAGTAGTTTCAATATGGATCCCTGGGGAACACCAATTGGAAGTTTAGTCTTTGTGATGTTTCATTATCAATTTCAGCTAGTCACTCGGTCATTTATTCCTCCTAGACTATACATTTCCACTATTACGTTAGGATTAGAAAGATATCCAAAGTTTCATTACTTCTATCTAAGCTTTCATACATATTCAATTAAGTGTTTCAATAAGCTAGCACACACATTCAATTATTTTTTCCTATAAAAAAGTAAAAATCTGCCAAAATAACTATTTGAAAATCCTTTTTTGAAAATTATCAAAAAATGTAATCAAAACCTAGATCAGCCATTACTAGTTTTGTTCAGGAGGCAGTAATACAGATAATGTGGTTTCTTGTATTTCAAATATTTAAAATCTTTTAATGATTCAATATGTTCAAATTCCAAAATTCGAAATAGTATTATTTTGAATGTTGTGCATTTAGTCATATCAAAAATAAACATTTTCGGCTAATATTATGCTAATAGGTAAACTGCATTCAATGCTGAAAAAATCTTGAAATGTGTAATTCAAGGAGGTCATAATGTGTATGCCCCTGGTTCTCAAATAAATCACACAGTAGTCACACCTCTTTGGAATGATTTATCATTAATTACATTACGTTTTCATGACTCGATAACAAGCCAAGAAGGTATACTTTTCTTTGGAATTCACAATACACTTTCAACATAAAAACATTAAGAGTTAATGATATTCAATATCAAAACATTCAATCTATTGAATATTTAGTTATAATAATGATGTTTATCTGTTTTACTGAATGATATAAAAAATATAACTAATAAGTACAAGTAAATGAAAAATGACAAAAAGCAATTCAAACTACTTGTCATAATCAGGATAAATTTCATATTTCAAGAAATCAGGATATAGACCAATTCAAGTGAAAATAGAAATACAAACTTATTTTTTGCCAATACTCGTTTTAGAATCAAAAATTAACTATACTTGGAATCCAATTAGGCATGTTATCTTTTTTTGGTAGATCTTCTGAAAGCCCTTGATATAGTTTCTCACAAAATTCTGGTAAATATATTAGACGCTCGTGTATGTTGGATAGGTTACAGCGTTTAGCAATCTACTATTCTGAAGTCCCATCTAAAGTTTTTAATTGTTCTAGCCATTATAATAAATAAACACTTTTCACAAACATTTTCTATTTCTAGACGCGTTTCGCTAACACTATACCTTCCGTGGTAGAAATGGTGGAAACTATGTTGTTAGTTGTTTTATATATTATATTATTATACTTTTGATGACAACTAGATTATATATTAGGATTAGCAACTGTTATGTTTGTTGTTGTTAGTTACGAAGATAGGGAGTTGAATTATTAGCTTTACAAGTCAATACTTACTTTATATATTATATTTACAAGAAAGAAAATCAAATATATAACGCGTCTAGAAATAAAAAATACTTGTGAAAATTGTTTAGTTATTATCATGGCTAGAACAACTAAAAACTTCAGATGGGACTTCAGAATAGTAGGTTGCTAAAAAATTGTTGTTCTAAAATTGTTCGCTCCGTTAACCAGCTGGCGAACGTCAACCCTCAGAAGTCGAAACTTGTGCGAGCAATGGATTAACGAGGCCTTACCTTTTAACGTGCGATTACCCAGCCGGTGGCCCACGGGGAATCGAACCCCAGTCTTCCGCTTGGAAAGCGGATGTGCTAACCTCTACACTACCGTGACCATTTTCATCATCAGTAAAATACATGTACTTTTTTATCGAATATATTGTTCTTTGTAAGGCAACTATTTTGATTTAATATGAATAATCTTTATAGAACAGAAGAGAAATTTTCTGAAAAGTCTATACTTATTTGTTAAAACTATAAACCGGCAAAATAATCTCATTTGAAATTTGAATACATTACCAATAAAATCCGCTATTTATTGTAAGTTTTTGAACTTTCCAATTCTATTATTACCCATGCCAAGACATCAGTGATGTCCGATTCTATTGTCTTTTGATTTCCCGTATTACTGGTAGACTTTGGGTTGTTTCTGATTGTATCGACATTTTCACTTGTAAGCCCTTCATAATGTCAACAAAACATAAAATAAATTTAACGTTTAAAGCAGAGCCGTATTTAGTTACTGTTATATTTGCATTAAATGTTAAAATCTGCTATCTACTTATACAATAATAATTTCTACTAAACCAATCTTCAACTCGTCCAGTGTGAACTTCATCTGGATTATTGCAGTTCTATCGACAGTTGTTTCAAGTTGCACTTGAATAATTTTGTGCTTCTCACCGTAAAAGCGATGCGCAGATATTTTCAAGGTTATGGACAATACTTACTTTATTGTATTCGTTTGAAAATGTCCTTATAGGACGAAACTGCAGTAACGTTCGTTACAAATACAAGTGGTATTAACACATAGCAAGTTTTATTTCCCATTTTTCACGTAGTAGAGGCTACATCCATCAATTTACATAATAGTGATGAATCACGTGAGATTATTAAATCTCATTTCCTAATTTCTGAGGCTCTTGGATATAATATATTTTTTATGATATGTGAAGTAGTTTCAGGTGAAGAAGTTCATCGTATTCTGATCAATGTGAAATCTACCTAAACATAAAACTTCTTCCAATGCATTAAAAATAAACTTGATTACCCTGATGTGTGAAAGTTATTGACTAGTAAATAACGACGTGTAAGCATTTTATGAAAACAATTGAATTGGATCGAGAAGTAATTTTGCAAATTGTTAATTGTTACATGTGTCCAACAAAAACACACTGCTCCCACAAACCAGAATTTTAATACTATTCTTGACATAAATTTAACCATCCAAGCTGGCTTCATCAGATAATAAACCATACTTATTTCGTAATCTAACTTCGATTATTTATCAATACATATAAATATTTGAATAACTGATTGCTGTCTGTTTGTCTGTGTGTTTGGGTGCGGAATCTCGAAAACGCGGTTTTCACTGTGGCGTGGTAAGCTTCACTTATCATTTACTCTTTGATTTAATGAAATGGTCTTATGGACAATTTCAAGAATAAAGTCAGTTTTATTATAAAAATACTTTTGATGTGGCTGAAACTTTGGTTAACTATATTTTTAGTTTGACACGATTTATAATCCCCGTTCCTATTCCAGCTCCAAACACAAAAGACCGATACTAAAAACCCAAACCCACTTCGCACTCTGGTGTAGCAAGTGGTGAATCAGAATAAACCAACCCCGATCACAAATCATAATTTACAAATACCCAAACACCACAACTCACCCAAGACTAGCAACTTGCACCTTAGCCTGTTAGGAGAACATCTCCCGCTCCAAGACTCGGTGTCCTATTTGGAGGTAAGAGTCTCAACTGGGAGACCGAACTACGCGAGAACCTAAATGGAGTCGGGAAAAGAGCCAATCTCTTAAAAGCGCTGAGAGACACGCTCGGAGGGTGCGCCACACATATAAAATGTTCATAAGACCGATCATGGACTATAAAAGCATGATCTACTGCGATATATATTGTCAAACTCACACCTATCAACTTGTAATTCCAGTAATTACGAGGTCGATACGTCCACAGAACACTCAACAGCACCAACACTGCTGCGTAAGACTCTACTACTCCCTAGAAGTCATGCGCAACCATCAAAAGGATCCTGGGGAAGGAGCTTCCAGACTTTTAGAAACCCTGGAGGATATCTCGGAGCGGTTCCAGGATAGCCCGGATGAGTTCCCGTTAGCGGCCACACCAGAACTCTGACCCCCATCCTCACCCAAGGCCACATCAGAACCAAAACATTGTCAAAAATCGATCCTTAATAATGTACACGGGCCATTATACCCAACCAAGAAGATGGAGAACCACACCAACTGGAGCATGAATCTCGATGCCCAAGGATGACAAGGAAGCCCATTTCGAACCATTTCGAAACTTGTGGAACTAACTACTAACAAAATCGAAACGTACTTACGTAGAATAAGAAAAGCATAGTAAAGCCAAACCCCACAAAAACTATTGTAAACTAACCCCGACCCTGAAGAGCCGTAAGCCTATAACAGGGGCCCTACAAACAAGAACACCTATAACTCAAAATTTGTTACAAAAATCGATCAAAAAACATTTTTCATTCATTAATTCTTCGGGGCTAAATTGAATGCACTTCCCCTCTTTTCTTTCAGTTCTTCGGTTCGAGCACCACAGCTTCGTTTCTGTCTCCACAGTTAACTGGATAGTTGATGTTATGTTGGTGACTCTAAACATTTTCCGCCATTTTTCTCGAGCTCGCCAACGGCCTCTTCATACGATAGAGGTTTTTGATTTTTGTACCATCTATGAACTTGAATATATCTGAGCGTCGCTTCTACGGTAAGACAAGCTGACTGAGAAGAATTTTAGTTTAGTAGAAATTATAATTATGCAAGTAGATAACAGATTTTAACATTCAATACAGTAAATACAGCTCTGATTCAATCGTTAAACAGAAAACATCTCTTCTGTTTCATAAAGATATTTTATACTAAATCAAAATAATTTCGTTACCAAAAGCAATATATTCGATAAAAAAGTGCATGTATTCTACTGTTGATGAAAAGATTATGAGTGATTAGAAACAATTTTTGAACAACTAATTGTAATGTTGATATAACAAGAAAACGTTTTTACAATTTTTAGCAACTTAAATCTAGAATACACCTTTTCAACGATAAAGTTAAATAGGTTAACTCAAATTGAAAATACAATCTAACTGTACTATAACTTGGATCTGTATAAACGTGCGCCAGATCGATTTTCAACCATACACTGCTACAAATCAAATGAGATGTTTTTGAGACGCCTAATACAGGATTGTTGAAGCGTGAATTCGTAATCTGCGCCGGTATGAGTGATAACTGGTAAAAAATCAACAAACTATCCGTAAACACAATTCTTGGAGTTATTGTCCCCGTTTGATGTTTTTTTTTAATGTTACTACTATGTGCCAGGATCTGAGTTCTAATTTATTTCGACCAAATTCTTGTCAACAGCCCTCTGAAGTAAGTATTGTTTTTTTTGTTACTACATTTTATGGTTTCATTAACAAAGAAATTGTGGTGATCTAAAATTCTACTGTGTAAGCAATCGTCCACTTTAATTTCAATGAATGTCAGAATGACAGATGAGAACTATATTTCACATCACTGTAATATAATTTTTCACAAAGTAGAAGAAAGTGTTTTCAGTATATCGAAATCCGATACTAAGTTTGAATCTCTTGATATAAAAATATAACGAAAACAACCTAAGATTACCTTACTCATTACTTCGAAAAAATTACCAACTAAAACTGAAAACTATAAAAACAAGATCTAAATTTATTGAATGCAAGCGACTAGAAGGTGCATTTTTTCTCGGAGATCATGTAAGTTTATTTCTCAGAACTTCAGAATTGACGTAACACGTAGAAACATCGATATGTCTTTGGGCACAGTATGCCACAATTAAAAGAACATTATACAACATGACATTTCGTAATGTTTTTATTGGATTTCTTATTTGTTTTAAAATGCAACAGGGGACAAATTGAAGAAGTCGATGTGTTTACTAGAATACAAATTATATGATTTATAAACAATTTTCCAGAAGATATTTTATACTGTTCAATGTCAATTCTTGGATGAAGTTTAGAAATGGTGTGAAGGTTACCACGATATTGTATTTCTAACTGTTTGCCGGGATACTGAATATACCGTTATACAAAAATTAAATTATATTTCATCTACCAGCTGCAAAAGTTAGTGGATATTAAAAAAAATATCACTCCCATTATTTCAATTGAGTTTCCAAAAAAATACCAGTTTCATCACGTATTTGAAATATTTATATTTATTCTTTTTACTTTCGGGAGCTGAAAAAAGAGCAGAAGACCCACATTATCTCATTATTTCTCACAAATTCTCACTGAATCTGAAATTTCGAGTATGAACTCGGGGAATACGTAACAGATTTTTATTTCGAGTATAATGATCATGTGTTCAGAATTTTTATTGAGAAATACTATTAAATTATGCCTGGCAAACAATACATTTGATGATATAGATAAAAGGAAGTGTTGAAAGTTTTTTTCTTTTGAATATTGGACAACTTTCTCGATAATCCAAAGTACCCTAAGTAAATGCAACTAACCAAGAATGGAAACATTCTAAATTTGCCCGGCCAATATTTCTGCCTCACACCGTTATTACTATTATTATACATCTAGAAGGTCTGTACTCAAAGCCACGATTATTCGAGGGCGCACTAGCATCGTTAACCACTGACCAATCTCTATAACCGAGCAGTGTATCCAAGAATGACAGTCTTTTGCATTTGTCCGACTAAGATTTCTTCCGTTTTGAGGTAAGCCGGTATGATCTCAAGATTGGAGAGTAGTGTAGGCACCATTCCACCAAGGGCTCCTACAATCAGAACAACCATTGTAACAGGGTGATCTAAATAGAGTATATCGAGCTCGAAGAGTAAATCTCGAAACTTACCCGGAGCGGAAAACTTCATAACGAATGTCTTACTCTGATGATGGTCACGGACTTGGACGTAAAAATAAAATGGACGACATTGAGCGAAGTCGGCAGTCGGGAAAATTCTATGTTGAACTTTTTGTAGCAATGGTTCAACTATTTTCATATAGTTGAATACGTTCGTAATCGAAAGAGGAAAAAAAGTTGTGTGATAATTTTTATTTTTTAAAATTGACAACTACTTCATAAAACAAACATCAACATCTAAACACGTCTACAGGTCACACTTAAAAATTTAATGAAACATTTCTAACACTTCCCCTGGATCTTTGATCCCTAGTTCTCCCAAATGATCCACCAAAATTACCGCAGCAACACATTTTAATTGATCAGCCAAATTTTCTCGTGATGGAACATATTTCAAAACTATTGTTTTTTGTTCTATCAAATCTCTAATGTGAAACATACGCAAATCAATGAGTTCTGACCTTTCGGAAATTATATTGCTTTCGGCGAGTTTAATCGTGCCTTGATTTTAGATGAAAATAGGAAAACAATCACCGAAAAATTGTTATTTGCAATCACCGAAAAATTGTTATTTGTATATTTCATGAGCCAATTTCTTCAAAAAATTAATTTTCTGTCTGTTTCGCTCAAGGCGATAAATTCTGATTTAACAGTACTTAGTGCAATATAGTGTAGCTTACGGCTGGACCAACTCAGCTCCTCCTCCAATTTTGAAAACATAGCCACTGTAGGACTTTCCATCTGTTTTATTGGTTCCCCAATCTGCGTCACTGAAGGCTTCCAAAATAATGTTTCCAGTTTTGGAATATTCTAATCTATAGTCTCTTGTCCCATTTAGATATCGGAGAATGTGTTTCATACCCTTCCAATGGTGCTTTGAGGGTCTATGATTGAACTGACTCATAAATGTAGCGGGGAATGCTGAATCCAGTCTTGTCAAAACTGACAAACATAAAAGACTTTCAATGATTCTCTGATATAATTATTTCATCTTCCTCATTTAAGGGTTCATCGTCATCAATTTTGAATTTTTCTCCTACGAGTAGATACCTTCTTTGCTTCCAACATGATCATTTCTCTCAAGAGTTCGGTGGCATATAATGACTGGTCTAATCTTATTTCATCCCGAGATCTCGTAACTCTGACTGATAAAATATTTTTCACTTCCCCCAAGTCTTTGGTATCAACTTTAATTTGTTCATTTCGTCTCTAGTTCCGAAAATCAATATATCATCTACGTTTATGGTGATTATAACTTCTACACTTTTGAAATAAACACATGGATCAGCAATAGATCTTTTAAAACCTTGGCTTTTATTGAAATTATCTACTGTTTTATTCCATATCAGTTCCAACTGATGCAATCCATATATACTTTTATTCAGTTTACAAACAAATGCGTTTTCTTTTTTATAATTCAAAACTTCAGTTGGTGAGTATCCCATAAACTACAATTTTCCCTCTTCTTCTTCAATATATTTTGTACACTATTGAATCCCTCTGGAATTTCCACGAATGTAGTTTCTTCCAAATCAGCAGATAAATATGCTGCAGTGACGTCCATTTGATATATCAACCAATTCATCTCAGCGGCAATAGCAAACAGCATCCTTATAGTTTTCTTCAGAAAAGCTGATGCATATGTTTGATCGAAATCAATTCCAGGCGTTTGAGTATTTCCCAGTGCAACAACTCTGGCCTTTAAATTTTCTATCCGTCCATTCTCATTATACTTTGTTTTAAAAACCCATTTAGTCTTGATTGTTCTAGTTTCGTTTGTACGCTTTACAAAATTCCATGTATTATTTCTGATGAGATTATCAAATTCTTGAACAATAGCATCAATTTAATCGGTTATTTCCAGTTAATGCCTCTGTTAAATTGACAGGATCATGGTGTCTTTCTGCTATCGTTTCAGAATTTTTAGCTTTATTTCAAAATTTTGATGTACATGGTTCTTCGTCGACAACGCAATCTGACATCCAATTAGGTTTCTTCGATATTCTGCCCGATTTAGTAGATTTTTTGCATTTTCTTCCTCATTTTCCTTGTTTGTATTGTCCATGCTTATAGTTTGGGGTATATTGTCGATCAAAATTTGTTCTTCTACTTCCGTAATCTCCTACTGTTCACTGCTACTTCAACTGAATACATACTTTTCTCCATTTGTTTCAAAATCAAAAATATCCGTCTTCATATTAATATTACGAATCTCATCTACACCCATTGTTTTGTTTTTCGGAATATCTGGTTTATTATGCCTTGGAATTGCTATCTTAGCCCAAAAATGTGCAGTTTATACCTTTAGGAGTTAATTTACTTGTTCTCGTTTTGTTCACTGCCCAAGGTGCTTCTTTGGTCTTACATGCGCACTAAGAGAGGATTTTCGAATATTCCAACTGGGGCACCCACTGTGGGGTAAAAGGGACGCGTTTACATATGAAAATTACCTTTTTGTACAACCGTCATTAAAAGTGACATTTTTAATGGTTGTCAAGAGTATTAAAAGATGAAGTTTACAAAGTAGCGTGTTAAAAGTATTTTTAACACGCTTTTCTTCCACCAAATAGCAATGAACAAAACATAATTATTCAATTTTCAACGAAGTTTTATTATTAACAATGAATATAGATATAATTAAATTCTGTTACAAATGCATTATATACATTAATCACATTATTATTTACGAACATTAATATGAAAAGTACTGCTGATAATAATACCTTGCGATGTTGAAGAGCCTTGTAATATATTTAAACTAGCTGAGTTGACAATTTCATGGGCATTACCATTTAATTGTTGAAGTGAAGAGGACGATACTGTAACGCTGGAACTAGCTGTTGGGATTATTCTTTCAGCAAAGGCCTTTTTATAAGAAATATATTGATCGATGTAACCCTCAGCTACTGTTGTAGACTTCCATCCTCCGTGCTTCTTAATATCCGTTATATTTGCTCCTAATTCTGCTAGCAAAGAAGCAGAAGACCTTCTGAAACAGTGACCTGTATATTCCTTTGGTTCTGCAAGGTTCAGAAACTCAGCAATGATAGATGGCATTTTCCCAAACGTGTTTATACCAATTGGGTTGGCACTGCATTTATAATTTGGGTATTTCAGAAAAAAACGTTGATGATTGATAACAGAAGGGCGTAATGCAACGTATTTATTAAAATAGTCAATGTTTTTTCCAACAATGCAAAAAGAACGACCGTTTTTGTATTTGTAATTTGAACAATCAAAGATTTATCGATTAATTTGATGTCTTCTATTGATAAATAGCACAGCTCTTCACGCTCCATATATTCAGTAAATAGTAGCAACTTTTATCATCAAATATTTTTCATCGCCTAATTTATAAACGCCTGGACTTGTTCAAACGTAAGAGTTTTTGATTTTTTGAGTCAATAAATTCAATTTTTCTGCTTCAAAAATGCTATTACTTTGAAATATTTGCTTGTATTAACAGCATTTTAACAAGCTTATTCGACTTTATCATTGAAAACTTGCTTCACATAGTTGACGGGTTCCATATTTTTGATTTCCCTTCTATATAGGCTAAGAAGATGGTTTCGCTGAAATTTCCTTCGAAGTTTTTGAGTCTATACCAGCTAAGAAAATTAGAATATGTGATATCACACTGCTGAGCCGATTTTTTTTGGTAAAAATTCAATTAAAGCTCTTTCTGCAGCCTGTTCAATATCGCCAGGAACACACAATTCCTCAAAATTGCTCTTCATTATGCAAGACATTAAATACCAGCAAGAACTTCAAATGTGACTTTAAATAAAACGCGTGAGCTTTAAACAATACTGTTTGTTGGTAACCAGGAGATTCGGAGTCACCTGACACGGCCACTTCACAGCAAATGCGATAACATGAAAATAGTTAACTGACAAGAGATGTCAAAATGTGTTTTTATAGAAATATCAAATTTATCTATTCTATTATGAAAACATGACAATTGTACAAAAAACTTTGTATGATATTTGTGTTAAAAATAAGTTTCATTTTGTTCATTCAATTGCTCAACTCGCTCGTTTCGCAAACTTTTTCACTCACAAAATAAAACTTTACTTTTAACACTCGTATTATAAATAGCTATTTCAGGAAGTTAGGGAGGAAAATTTAAAAAATTGAATCACTTGATTTCCAGGATGGACTGGAATATTAACTGTTTTTAGGGAAATGAAAAATGGTCAAAGAGCAAATGTAACCAGTGAAGTCTCAAAATTTCTTCAGCTATATATCGACTTGAGTCTGGTCTACCGAATTCACAAACCAAAACCAAAACTTTAACAAATCTTACAAATCTTTTTCAGGTCGATTTTTGGAAATTTTTCCTGACATTTCGCTGGCGCGGGTGGCTAGCTTCTTCAGTTGTTTATACATCCCGAGTTTATCTCCGGAGTGACCCTGAAAAATCTTACTTTTCAAGTTTGTTTATCTCCAAAAATCCAAAGAGATTGAAAAACACGAAATAACCTCTAGAACAATTTGAATTTACGAATTCACTGACTACCGTCTCCAATAACTCAAAACAATTCCAATAAATATTGTTCGCTTATTTTTTTTAATAGATCAAAGGGTTTTCAACCCATCACATTCAGATAAATAAGGTCGCGAAAGTAAAAGAACGATTCGATTCATTTACGAACAGGTATATGTTTATGTCATTGTTAGTTTCGTTCTAAAATATGTTGAGAGGGTGTAGAAGATTATGATATATGGTGATGTGAAGATATAAACTATAACAGAGAACAAGGATGAAGAAAAAAAGGAATAATGAAGATATCAGTTGAGAATAGTATCAAATGTCACATTTAATTGAATAAGTTAGTAAATGATATTGTATATTGAATTATTGCATGAGTGGTTTAGATTTTCAAATTATATTGAAGAGTTGTCAAATCTTTTTCTTAAAATTTGTTCAGCACTTTTTGTATTTCAAAGCAGCTAGATGTCTTCGTAAGCTTCTGAAGAACATTTTGAATTTGTCTAATGGCTAATCGAGTTTGTTTGCTGTGTCAATTGATAATTAGCTGTATATCCTCAATTTCCTGAATTTGATGTTATTTTTGACCAAATTCTAGATTAGAAGAAGAGTATACTATAAAATGGTTTAAAATTCCATTTCACAGTTCAACAATTTGGGTCTTTTGAACCCCGCAAGGCGTGTCTATGATTATTCTATGTCGAACCTTACATGTTGATTTAAGTCTATTCACGCTATTTATATGTTGTCGTTTATGTTGCCTCATTTGAGATGATAAGCATTAGTATCACAACACAGCACTGTTACCTTTCTGATATCATCTTAGGAGAGTATGAAGTCAAGTCTCCAAGGAAGTGAGCCAAAGTGATGCCGAACTCTGAAACGGAAATTAATACAATCAATCCGTAGGACTTTGGCTGGTCATGTAGGTTATCAAAGGCTTTTGAAGCCCAAAATTTATGATTAATTAATTTTCAGTGAACCGTCTACTGAAATTGCTTGATTTCATCATCTGTAGAAATTTGAATTTTCCACTCATTTACTCATTCATTTTACGCTATAGTTGGCATTGTGATCCATTTCAAGCACATTTGTGCCCACATCGTTCTGCTGCCTCTATAGATTTCTTGCTACATTTTACATGCTTAATAGTTTATTTTCTAGTGAACTGTCTGAGGTACTAGAGTCTTAGGTATAGCTACTGATACGTATCCACTTGGCCTCAAAGTGCATGGTCAAATTTCAACTGTTCGCAATGCTGTTCTTCATTCTTTGCCCAATTGGAATGTTAACAAAGTGTGAGATACAGGAGCTTTTATTCGAGTTTTTGACTCTTATGAGTATGAGCTTTTACTAAAATAGTATTAGGTTCCTGGCAGGTACATAGTCAGAACGCGTCTTGTGAGTATAGTGTGAAAATTGTGTAATTAATATCATGCATAGTTTTGCAATGCATCTTCAACCACTCTAATGTGATGTTGTTGACGCATGTCAAGACCACACAGACAGGTAATTAGATTGATCATAAAAAAAATGACACATATCTTCTTTAGGGTCGTTGTCAGAATACAGTACGAATATTTCGTCGGCGAAATTTGAGCAAACAGTGAAAGTGTGGGTTGGTTTCAGTATTTATGCATCCTTTAGATTTTCTTGTCGGGATGAAATCCGGATATTTGGTCGGCGAGATTTCCATTTTGACACTCCAGCTACTTGGTGAGAGTGAAATTGGTTGAAGGAATAAAAACGCCGAAAGCCAATGAGGCTGCAGTGTTTTTTGGAGACTTGGGAGGAATGAAAAAGTCAGGAGGCTTCCTGTAGTTGAAAAAAAAATAGATTGGCGGATAGCTGTGCATTGCAACACTTGTCTGGAGATTCCAGGAAACTTTTGGTCTCTGAGGCATTGATGATGACTTATGTATCCCTTTTACACTTTATTCAATTTTCTTCAGTGTCTTGTCAAAGAATGATTTTTTCAACAGTTCAAACACTTCGAGTCTTAACTTTTTCGTCCTTTGTCTATTGTTCTCTTCTTTAAGAGATCATAGAGTTTTCCCATTTATACATTATTTGATAAATAGCCAGATTTTACTCTGTATGTCATTCCAATTAAGGATCGGAGCTGAGTGGAAGAAATTATGTGGTTTCCCCTCAGACCATATTTTGCGTTGTACACTAATACGTTAACACCAGGGTATTAATAATAATAATTTTTATTAGTCTTAAGAAATACAGTTTTTAGACACGTCAATACAATTTCTAAAATAAGTTTGAGATGATAAGATTCGTCAATACAGTTTCTAAAAAATGCTTGTAGATACATTAGATTTTCAAAAAAATACTTGTTAACAAGATAAAATTCCAATCTTATAAAAATTGACTGAAATGTAAAGCCATGAGCTTTCACAAAGTATAAATCACATAGCTGACATATTATATATATTCAAAGCTGAATAAAAGTTCAGAAGGTGACCAAAAGTGTCTCTTCTTGAATAACTTCAAAAAATTGATCAATTTCATATAATGGATGCTTAGTTAATATTTTCTTCAATAAGTTTTTCAATCTTCTGAATGGCAAGTTACGAATATATGGTCATACAAATTTTGGTCGACACTTTTCATCATAATTGGCAGATATTATGCTTCTTACTGTAGATTTTTGAATGACAAATATTCTATTAAGATGTACTTTTGACGCATTACTCTAATTGATTACACCATACCTAAGGAGTGAATGAAAAAGTGAATGATATGTTGCAAGTGCCGCACTTTGATTAACTGTTTATTCTTCTGATAGCAAAAACTGTCTTACTAAGTTGACTACACATGCTATTTATAATGTCTATCCATTTCACGTTGGAATCTACTTGTACTCCCAAAAATTTGGTGGAATTTTTGTTATCTCGATTTAAGCAAATTGTTTCAAAAGATAAGGTTTCTGTTTATTGTTCATTGAGAATCAATTCATTTAGTGTGAACCATGATCGAGCTTTCTCTGATATGTCAGAGGATAATCTATTTTATATATTTTTTCACTCAAGGTTGTATCATCTGCATACAATATAGTTTCTATGTCTGACGAGTTCATCAAGTGAGGCAGGTCGTTGATATAGATTAGGAAAAGAAGTGGCCCCAATATTGAACCTTGTGGCACCCCTCTTAATATTTTTCTTTTTTCACTTTTGGTATTTCCTAGATCAACAATTTGATATCTTTCGTTAAGGTGTGATTTCATCATGTCTAGGCAAACACCTTTCACTCCGTAGAAATCTAATCTGGACAATGAAATCGAGTGATTAACAGAATCGAATGCTGTAAAAACGCACATATTTTGTTGGTTGTCAAAGGCGTCTTCTATACTATTGCATCAGGTGTCGATTTTCTTTTCCGAAATCCAAATTGATGAAGACTCAGAAGATTATTTATATCAAAATATTTCACTAGTTGTTTTTATATTATGTGTTCGAAAATCTTTGAAAAGGTTGGCAGTATTGCTCTCTGACGAAAATGTTTTGGTTCTTTTCGAAACAATAATAGACTATTTTTAAAAGTCTTGACGTACAGTGGCGAATTTTTTTCTGGAAATAGCTCAGCATTCTTGAATTATTCTTTCCTTCAGTTGCTCATATTGAGTCAGGTTGCGTCTTAAAACATACATTTCAGGTGGCTCCAGAGAAAGAAATCAAGAGGAGATAGGTCTAGGGTTCTAAGAGGCCATTCCATAGGACCAGACCGTAGGTCCAGGAAATTTATCTTGAATTATTATACGAAAAAACATTTGCTTGAAAGCAAAATTTACAAAATAATGGGATTCTACGCATTCTGATCGATTGACGTATTATTCCAAAATAGTATTTGTTAAAAGCTATAGTGCCAGGCACGATATTACGAAAAGTCTTAGCCATCTTCTGATGATGCTAACTTGGTTAGCGAAACGCTCGTCAAGAAACATCATTTTTGTTCTAGTGAGACAGAGGTTTCAAATTCTAATCATCTGTTTGTCAGTGGTGTTAACCTGAATCAGATTGCCAGTGGATACAATAATTAATGCATTTTTAGGAATAAGTTGATGTGATACGAAAAGATAAACAAATGAGCGTGATTACTGTTCTTATATTTTTGAATTTCGTAGTGTTTCTGGTTTTTCTGACATTCGACCTGCTTGGTCTAAGCATTAAATAGCTTGGTCCAAGAGACGAATGGAATTTTTCTCATCAAACTTATATCAAACGTTTGCATTCCTTACGGGATTGTAATATACTTTATTCTCTGTTATAAATTTTATTATACTTTATATTTGGAAATGTTGAAGTTTAACAAATGTAATTTGTTAAACGTTTTCACAACTTCGCCGAAAAATCACTTTTTTGCATCCGATTACGGAGTTATATAATCTGCAGTGAGCTTTCGATAAATATATTACGTAACAATAAAAAATTTCCTCCAATCTATAACAGTGCAAATATAATTCTTTTTACATTCGGGCTGCCCAGTCCGGCGACTGGTGTAAACACAGTCAAGGCCAGTTCATATTAGCAAGTCATTCGAAAAGACCTGACCTGCCGAAATAGGTAAAGAGAAGTACTGAAAAGGTCTTTTGTATTTGGTGGCATGCCTTTGTTGAAATATATTATTGGCGTTTGACATACTAATCTTGAGCATTGAAGTTACATTATACAGGATACTGAAGATGTTTTCTACACGGGTTTGGATAAATTTCATCACCAATATCACCATGGTATAAGCATCGTCCATAGATAGAAATCTATGGACGATGGTATAAGTACTACAAGGTAATAAGGTATAAATCGAAAAATAACGATCCAACGGAAAAATTGATGAACAAAATTTTAGGAAATTTGTTTTTAAAAAACTTTGTGTATTACAATTTTTCTCTTAAAATTGAAAATAAACATGATAATACAGCTTTTACCACATCGTTTTCTCGGGTATAAATCGAAAAATAACGATCCAACGGAAAAATTGATGGGGACCAAAATTGTAGGAAATTTGATTTCAAACAACTATGCTTATAACAATTTTTCTCCTGAAATTTAAATTAAACGTGATAATACAATGATACGATATTACCCCATCTTTTTTCGGGTATAAATTGAAAAATATCGACCCAACGAAAAAATTGATGAGAACCAAAATTGTAGGAAATTTAATTTAAAAAAACTTTGTGCATTACAATTTTTCTCTTAAAATTTAAAATAAACATGATAATACAATGATAAGCTTTTACCCCCTCCTTTTCTCGGGTATAAATCGAAAAATAACGATCCAACGGAAAAATTGATAAGAACCAAAATTGTAGGAAATTTGATTTCATACAACTTCATTCATCACAATATTTCTCGTAAAATTGGAAATAAACCTGATAACACAATGATAAGATTTCACCCCCTCCTTTTCTCGGGTATAAATCGAAAAATATCGTTCCTACGAAAAAATTGATGAGGACCAAAATTGTAACAAACCTGATTTCAAAAATCTTTCTTCATAACAATTTTTCTCATAAAATCGAAAGTAGATAACGAGTTGTTCAATAAAAAAAATGCACCCAATCTTTTCGGGTATAAATCGAAAAATATCGATCCTAGGAAAAATTGAAAGAAACCAAAATTGTAGGAAATTCAGTTCTAAACAACTTTTCTAACAACTATTCAATCAAAACTTAATGAGTTATTCATTAAACAAAAATCAACCCCTTAATTCAAGATGGCGGACGACGCAACGGGTCTTTACCGCGGGAACTTAAATTTAGACTTCCAGTGACCCCACCCCCAAAATTCCGAAAGAAAATTGCTGAAATATATCTGAAATATATTTTATTTATTAGTTGTTAATCAATATACCTATGCTAAACTATTTTTTTGAATTCACGGCACTGTAACAGAGAAACCAATTCATCCTCAAATATTAATTGTAACCTAAATACAATCGATTACAAACAAAAAATACCTAAAAGGTATTTTTTGTTTGTAATCGATCGTTGGAGTGAAAATTGTTTATTGGCAACTACCTAGTACCTAGTATGAAAATGCTACAATTGTGAATGTAAAAAGTCATTACCAACAGATAGATATCTCCGCATTTTTGTCTCGCATCTATTCAATAAATGTATTGGATTTCTGTTGTACATTTCTTCCGATATTTACAGAACAATTTTCAACTACGCTCGTTCGGCTTTTTAGATAATTTCATCGTACAATTTGATGTCTTGTACATGCAATTTACAAATGACGCGCCTTTATTAATTTATCAAATAATTGAATTGGCATAGTACTAGAGAAAGCCAATTTGATATCTGAAAGTCTAATTTCAAAACATTTTCAATTAGGCAAAACTAAAATATCTTTAGGCACAATTATTTTTTGATTCGCATTCTAGTCGTCGATAAAATAGCGTAAGTATGAAACAAGTTTATAATTCGGGATCAATTGAAATCAGAAATGACTCTTGCAATAATCTGTTGCATAAAAAAAACAGTAGTTTGCCCTTTTTACACAAATAAGTAGTAATTTATCAATAAATAAAACTGTTTTCAGTGTTTTACGGCTCGTTTTAAGTTTTTTTTGCTGCCTTTCATTTTAATTGAGATGAATAATCAGAGTATTACTGAGGAAAATTTTTTCATTCATAAAATTCGCTTTTTCAAAACCACCAAGCAAAAATTTGACTGAACCGTGATCACGCGTCGCCCGGTATAAGTACATTCAATCGAAAATAGACCTGAAGAAATTGATAACTTCCAAATTGAATTTCCAAGGTTGTGATATGCTAACATTTGACCTTATTCCATGCGCCAGCCCTTACTTCTATGAACTATTAATAATTTCCAAGTACCACACACGTAGAGTAACAAACTTTCATAAATGAAACCACCAAAAAATAACAATTATATAACAAAATTAGCACGTAAAGGTCAGTGGATACACCTCATTTGTACACATTGATTTATCGATTCATAAAATAAATGATAGGTAGATATTTTCGTACCTGATCCAGACGATAAACACTGCCCTACTTCCTAAAGAATCACAGTTACATCAACTATAAAATGTGCGATGGTCATACTACAATAATACTAAGTCGAAATAGTTCGATAACTACTACAAAAAAAATGAACACATTTGGCAGTGAAATAATGGCAAAACTAATGAACGCGACAACCGTAGATACTGAAATTGTTTGTTTACCCCCTCCACCCACAATTACATAAATGTTGTTATAAAAAGCGTGCTTTTCTTTCCGTCAAATCAATAGGTAGTGCAGTTTGAAGTCTCTAACGCCGGACGCATGTCTTTGATTGACGGCGATGCAGCGAACCTTAACGTAACAATCCGAAAAACAGCGAAACTCTTCGGACATACTTTGAAATTAGGATTTTCAATTAATTTTTGTTTGCAGCCGATTTTGTTTTGTTCGTGTTACTCAGTTACGAAGATAGGGACAAGTTCTGAAGAGAATGTGGGCAAGAGAGCGAATTTAGTAGTTGCGAGAGAATTCAGACAGAAGTATGGTTGGTTGCCGACTCTCTGACGCTGAGAACAGTCTTAATTCGTTGGCAATAGTCCAGGTCTAAAGGGACAAAAAAGGCGAATAGAAGAAACTTTTTGCGGATAAGGGATAAGTAGCACTTTAATCGACTATGTACTAAGTAATACAGCTTATGCTTCATCTATGGTTCACGATACCCCTAAAATTACTGATCACAATATCATTACCATTTCAATCAAAGCCTCTCATAATGTTAATAGAAATAAAACAAAGTGAAGTACTTTGTTTTATATAAAAGATTATCATTCGAAAAAGTCAACCAAATGAAAAAAATGTGTTTGATCTACAGTTCTGGTCCAGGTAGAAACTTGAAAACAAAACTGTTACAAAGACTCCAGTCGACATCTTTTTGAAAAAATAATTTCCACTGGAGTTATAGAAAGATTCACATTGCGTTTTAGATATAAATAAAAAATCTGTGAGAAGAAGAAAATATATGATTTGCATTATGAGACACTTTCAGGTTTAGGTAATATACAATGTGGTGATCCTCAAGAATCGGTCTTGGGTCCAATTTTGTTTTATATATATTAAAATGACCTGACGACGCTTGACATTTCAGGAAATGTCACTCTGTTCGCCGATGATACCAATGGGGCTAGCATGAACTAGTGATTTTAGGTGTCCCCAAAAGAAAAAATCGACGGTATTGAGGTCCGGTGACCTCGGGGGCCAATGCTCAGTGTCTCCTCTTCCTATCCATCGTTGTGGATATGCTACGTCTTAAAAATTTCTTGCTTTCACACTAAAATGAGCAAGAGCTCCAACGTGGATAAATAAAGAGTGATTTCGGAGATCAATGGAAACATCTTCCATAAGTTGGGGAAGCTCGTGTTCCAAAAAATGTAGGTAAGCATCTCCATTCAAACATAAGGGGAGAAAATAGGGCCCAATTGAATAATCCCCAATTATGCCTACCCATACATTAAAAGAGAATCTGTCTTGGAAATGAGTTT
>WOGR01000667.1:0-23636 GCA_015342045.1 Leptinotarsa lineolata | reverse complement strand
AAGAAGAATTAAAACGTGTGCCTTGTCCATCGTTAAGAAGAACAAGATTGAAAGTATCTATTGCCATTTCGATAGTGCGGCCAAATGCGGTAGTCTTATTTGAACCCCATATGTCATTGTGCGCGTTTAGATCTCCAAGAATAATGTTGGAGGATGGTATTTGTTGAAGAAGCTTGTAAATTTTTGTAGTATCAGGAATGGAGTTCGGAGGAATGTAGATGCTGCAGATGTGAATTTTTTTGGACCTTCAATTGATATTGCGATGGCTTCTAGGTCGGTTTGAAGTTGTATAGCTTTTACTTCGAGTGGGATATGTGCGTAAATAGCCGTCCCACCGCTTGCATGATTGGTATTTTCCCTGTTTTTGTAAAAGCATTGATAGTTTTTCAGGTTATGTACTGATTTCTTGGAATGGGTTTCTTGAAGAGCTAATATAGTTGGGTTGTAGTCTGATAATATGGATTTTAGCATATCCAGATGGCAAAAATAGCCACCCAGATTCCATTGTAGAATTGCTTTGAAATCAAAGTAGATTCGAAAGTACCTATATGCGTGCTTCAATATGTGTTGTCAAGAGATGATTCGCTGTCTTCGTTTTTCTGGAATTCAATTTGATTTTTCATTTCATTTTTTATTTAAGTGCATCGAGTTCTCATTTTTTATCTGTGAAAAATGGGTATACATATTGTAACATTTCTAGTAGTCTATCTAAATTATCTGTGTATATTTTTGCTATACTAAGGGGATCTGAATACCCTTGAACATTTTCGAAGAAATCGGATAGTTTTTCAAAAGTCAAAACGTATTTTTTGTTTTCGTCTGAAAACATTCCTCTAGTTGGTTCCATTGATTTTGCGATTGATTGTGGATTGGGCTTTGGTTTCTTAGTAGATGTTGTGACAGACGATGAAATGAATAAAGGATTGTTTGTGGTTTTGGGAGGGGGCGTTAACGTTTGTGAGGATGTTCTTCTTGTGGGATTTTGTCAAATGTTTGTTCAGAATCTTGTGAAGGTGAGGTAATTATTGATGGAATAGGTGTTGGTTGATTGGTAGAGGTAGATGGGATTTTGAGATCAGATGAGATTTTTTCAATGGGTACCTATTGTTTCGGTGATGGAAGGTATTTCTGTTGGAGTTTGAGACTCATTCGGTTGAGACTGATTGGATGTATTTTCATTAGTTTCAATTGGATGTGGGATATTTTCCGTGGAAGGGATTATTGCACCATTTGACACACTTGGGTTGAAATTTGAATGGGGGCATTTTGAGGCTATATGCCCATTTTGCTTGCATTTGAAGCATATATGATCATCCAATGATAGAAAGATTCGGTAAGTTGTTTCTTCATGCGTTACAAGTATGGAGTCGGGAATTGTGGCATTCGGTTGAAGAGAAACGTAGGTTTGCCTGCGAAAACTCAGAATATGTTTATACAGAGCGTTAGAAGTGCCTATTTTGATAAAGGTTATTGGTGTCATTAATTGAAGAGGTAGATTTTGTAATTCGGCTTCTATAATAGAGTGGGGAACTGAAGGACTTACATTAGAGATAACGAGCCTTTCATGTGAAGAGATCAGTTTACGAGCTCTCAGAGGAGTATTGCCGATGATTATCAGCCCACAATGGTTGATTAAAAAGTCTTCGACGACTTCTTCGCTTAATAGGTAAATACAAATTCGGTTGTTTGAAATTCTTGATGAGAATATTATGTTTTTTGGTTGAATTTTGTTTCCCAATGCGATCAGATAATCTTCAAGTTTGGTGTTGTCTAAAGAGTTGAAAATAATAGCTTGTCTTTTGCTTGGGAATTTAGGTGATGATATGACGGATGAGTATGATGGTTGAGAAGTCTGATTAGGTAGATTTTGGGAGTTTTCACTCCTAGAAAACTCCATTGCTATTTAATGATTCGTAGATCAGGTCATCGACAATTCCTGAGTACGGCTCTGTGTGCGAGCGATTCACTTCCTGATAAGCTTGTTGCTGGGTTTGTTGATATTACCAGCAAGAACTTTTCACATAGGTGAATAACGTTTGATATGCGTATAAAGAACTCGCTTATTATCTCCAGCTGATCAGATACACTTGAAGAAGACACTGATATACTATACACTTGTAATTATTCAGTCTTAACAATTGAATTTCAAAATATTTCGATACTGGTAAAAGGTTCACTGTTCAGTGACCAAAGCCAGGGTCGAACTCCTATTTGTCCCTTCTCTTGGAAAGAAAAAATATGTAGACACTAATTTTACTCTGTATTTTGGAGAATTGTTTTATTACTGAAAAACTAAAGGAAGGCAGACATTCGACTATATATTGTTACAGTACTTAAAGCACACTACGTACATTTAATATTTATAAAAACAATTAAAATAACTCTTGATTGCCGGACAGTTTCCCAGTTAAAGAATAATATTGAATAACAATTAAAATGGTATTCGTATATGTAAAATAATACAGTTTCTTAATCGAGCAACAATAAATATAATGTTATGTACAGTTCGTATCGAATAAATTGAATATTGTAATTGGTGATTTTAGCCAAATATTTGCCCTTACTTTACTTTTTGGGATTTAAAGGTGAGACTATTAGGTCTCATATATGAAGCGATTTCAAAGTTAAGCAAATGTGAAGTTTTGGACGAGAACCACAAGCAAACTTATTTACTCCTGATCTATCCGCCACTAAAGTTTTATCTTGATTTTTTTTCAAAAATTCGCTCAAAATATTATTTGTTATGTAAGCCATGTCCAACTTAAAAGAAAAACGAGGGATATTATTAGTGGGTTCACCAAAGTATGTGGATGTCCTGAGACGTTTATATCATTTCTCTAGAAGTTGGATAGACCTGGTTCATTGTGTTGAAACTTGTTATTTAGATTTTCTAATTATTACAATGATTTATTTTTCATGAACTTCTCCACTTGCTTTATAGATGTTATCAAAAAAAGTCATGTGACTACTAAATTTGTTTTTGGGAGAATTATTCGATAATATTTGACTACTGAATTTGTTTTTGGGAGAGTTATTCGATAATATTTCTTTATATTCAAATCAACCATGTTAACTTTACACGAATTGTAATATAACGTTCAGGTTGCAGTACATCTAAATCAGAATCATGCTCAATGCTTTGGAAAATTTCAAAGTCATCAGCAAACAATAAGAATTTAGATTGTCCAAAAATCAATAAATATCATTGATAAATAAGTTAGAAATCGGGCCAGAGTGAGAGCCATGTGGAACTCTCAAGTTACATAATTTGTTTTGAAATGACCCTTCCCATTTCAACTCTCCAAATTATATTAGTGATCAATTAGTCCTATTTGAGGAAGCTATTGTATAGCAAACCATGTGTCACAATTTTGTAAAACTTTCAGACTCAAAATCTCACAGAAAACTATATCAGTATATTTTAATATGGATTTACTTCAAGTAGTGGCCAGTTACATTTGATTTTTGAACCCTTAGCTCTCGGGAGCAAAATGCAAAGTACTACATATAACTTACTGACTCTCATTTTCAAACTGGAACACAACATACTACCTACAAATTTATGAAAATAGTATTTTGTGGTATCATGTTCAAAAGTTGATCAATCAATCCATTTGTGTTATTCAACAATTTCGCTGAATGAAGGAATTCTTAGCAGAAAAATAGAATTAGAAAGAATTCTGGAAAGAATTATAGTGTAACAAGTTGAAGTTAACTAGAACATAAAAGATTTCTGCAAATGTTTTCTGTAAATATTTCTTGCCAAGATAGTGATGATTAAAAATAACTACACTTTTCGGGAAAAAATGTTTTCCTTCCTTTCTACAAATAAAAAATAACTGTAGTATCATTTACCTGGTTTTCAACTTTCAACATGGAAACAACCTCTTTCTCCCTGAAATCTCTGTCTTCATCAATCAGGGCAGCTTTATCCATGATAAAAGCCATTTCTTGGATTTTTTCGGCTTGTTGTTGGATAATTGTATTGTACTTTTTCTCTTGAAATTCCCTGAAGTTGATTCGGGATTTATACACCTGCTCCGCCGTGTGTTCTCTGTATTTGGACATGATGTGCTCTAGAGTATTATGGTAATCTTCAAGAGCAGTCCTCAGCTCACGATTCTCCTGCTGAATTTCCCTCAAGTGGCGATTTTCTTTTTGGATGTTCGCAATTAGTTGGGAATGTGGTTTTTGGTTAGCAACTTCATTTAGTTGTTCAACTTCCTCCTGAAACTGAATAACAAAGTATATAAAACTCTTAATAACTCTAATAATATACTTACCTGTTTCATGGCATCAATTTTCTTGTTGATGGCATGTGTTTCATTCAACAATACATCAGCCACCACATCTCTGTCTTTCAAACGGCTGGCAAGGCGTTTTGCATCCGTAATTATTTGTTGGATTGTGAGAGACATAATTATTAGATAACTGTTATTTATTTATGTGGCCCACCTGTGTTGTTTGTAGTATTTGGACTTGAACATTAAAGCAAGAAAGGTCTTGACGTTAACACAAATTAGAAAATTGTTAGACGAAAGTTTATCATATTATATTTTTTTATCACAAGAATTTAATTGAATTGATAATTATTTAAAATATTTCTCCGATTCTTTTTACTTTTACGTTTTACTGTTTATTTGTGATTTGAACTTTCAAATTTCATTTGTCAAAAAGGTTCGTTCGTTTATTTTACTCATTCAATATGAGACAGCAAATAGCATCTAGAGACAGCTTTTTCCACTAATGTTAATCTCATGAATAATTCCATTTTACTTTTACATATTAATGAATTTGTGGCAATTTGATAAAACAGATGAAGTACCATGTAGAAAATTCACTTTTCCTCTCCACTTCAAAGTGTCTTTGTTAGGAAATATATTTTGTCCTTTTTTTCGTTGGTGCTATTGACTACTAACTGTGATTATTATTTATTTATTTATTTATTCAGATTTGGGATACATACAGGTATAAACCCAAAACAGTATCCACTGATACATATACATATCTCTAGTTTACAGAAACAAAGAGAAAACCTTAAATTATAGATATTCCTAAATTACATTACAGGTATAGATTACATGTGAAAAATTTGTTTTGTGTTAGTTTTAAAGTGAGATAAAGACATACAAGAAATTTTCATTTCAAAGCAGTATTTACTGAAGCTATTGCTAAGCGTTTTGTCCCAAACTGGTATGTTCAAAGCTTACATTGGGGAATTGCCTATTTCTGGTGTTTCTGGATGGTACATGGATAGATACTAAGTATAGTAGTTCTGGAGCATCATAGTAATTCCTATGCATTTTAAACATAAAGACCAAGTCCGAGATGATTCTTCGTTTTTCTAATAGTAAAATGTTGAATTTTTACCTATAGCTCAATGTAAATTATCAACGTTATAAACACCATTTACCATTTACCATGAAGTTTAAAAATATAATAATTTTATTTTGGATTCTCTCAAGTCTAACCTTATAGAGGTCATAACCAGGACTCCAGATGACGCTGGAAAAACTCAGTTTACTACATACATAAGCAAAATATAATGATTTGATAGCTTCTTGCTTGTTGAAAGTTTTGCAAATCCTACTAATGAATCCTATCATCCTGTTACATTAGTTAATGGTATATTCGCATTACAAACTGAAACTCGATCTGTTGTCGAAGATGACTTTTAAATCCTTAATATAGTTGACCGTGTACAGATTTTTTCCAATTGAATTTTAGTAAAATTCAATCAAATATTAATTTTTTGTAAATGAGATAGTCGAGCATTTATTCAAGTTGAGCAACAGTCTGTTGCAGTTGCAATATTGAGCCAATCGATAAAGATCAGATTGGATGATTAAGCAGTCTGCCTTTGACTTTATTCTTGAAAATATCGTCAGGTCGTCAGCGTACAACAATATTTTGGAAAATTTTAAGCATTTTTTACGTCATTTATGAAGATTAAAAATAATAAAGGACCCAGGTGAACGCCTTGTGGTACTCCCGACGTTACAGCAATAGGTGTTGATTTGAAACCATTTATTGTCACAATCTGTGACTAGTATTCTGGGTAAATTACGTTGATAACCCATCAGCTACCTAGGAAGCATCAGATTGATCGCAGTAGCGTAATACGTGTGAATCAGCAGAATCAGGTCAGTCAGGCACGAAAATAATTAACACTGTGGTGGTACAGTCCTGATTATGTTCGTTCATTGGCATAATAGACAGAATTGGAACTTCTGGATTAAAATGAATCTAACGAAGAAAACAATTATCCCACATAGTAGAACGTCCGTTTAGTTGATCAAGTTGACATCATCAGGGGTAACTGAAACTATTTTATTCATCTCTAATGATGTATGTCTCACGACGTTAAATTTTTCCAACATCGAATTCTGTCTACATTGAATTCTCACTACGTTGCAATTATCCCGTCCACTGACGTCATTACAATACGGACTTTTTTGAAGCTTAAATTCATTCCATATATATCAAGATTTAGTCGTAATGAGAATAAGAGACGTAAGGAGAATGAGGTACAGTACGATTTTCTAGGTGCAAAAGATTTCACCTAAATCATTATTCAGATCTTTTTCGGAACCGCTGGAAGAACAGAAACATTTCCCAACTGTTATCTGAACCAGATTCCAATTTACTTACCATGGACATTTTATGTATTGTCTCATGCATTATTACCTCATATTATATCCTCATTTACAACATTTGTGCAACATTTGTGATTTATAAAAATGGTAAATAATGAAAGTATTATTATCAATACCATTGTTTATTGCTTTGTGCTGCGACAAAGTGTGCTGGTACCGTATAGAAGTATACGGTGGTGCTGGTAGCTCTTTTTGTTATCTTTCTTCAATTTGGGACATCCTTCTTTTGGGTTTTTTGTATTTTTAAGTTTTGTTTTTCTGATTTAATTGGTTAACCAAATTGAATAAAAATAAATATAAGGCAGAGAATAATATAATACATGTACTTTGAACATGTTAGGAGGAGGAAAAATGTATTTTATGGGTTACTCACGGATTTTCGCGATTTTTTCTGGAATGATACTACATGATGGTAGAAATTCAGAACACTTTTTGTTTCTAGTCGGGTTCAATTAGTTTTCGAGTAATAGCCTGTCAAACTTTGTATGATGTCATATTTTCTCTTTTTTTACATCAATAAACGATTGCAATTCACATATTTCTTAACACATTTTTCCATATCATCGCACCATTTTCTATTCCTTTTAATTCACTTATTGCCAAGTTTCTTGAAATTAGATTGAAATTCCATAATTTGTTAGGTACTTAGGTACACAACACAAAGCACTTTTTGTAAAATGCATAAATTTTCACTATTGGGATTAGAAAATTCTTTACCAACCAAAAACTATGTTTTTCAATAATCACTTAGAAACGTTTTTGAATTTTTTAACTTTCATCTGATTATGATATTTATATCTAAAATGAGAACAATAAATAACATGGATGTATAGAATTTTGAGAATAATTGATGTGCGCATTTGTTCAACTGTTGGTGTCCAGTGGCGCACGTTTATCTGCCAATCGGTTGTTTTTTATTGGTTAGCTGTTCTCTCTCCAAAATTCAATATTTCATAATTGAATAGAACCGACCGATACTTGATGAAAATCCATATTAAAACTCATTAATACAATAATACAGTTTATTGTATTTTTTCACTATTAAGGGTTTTACAAAAACCGCAACACGTGTTTCGCTATACAATAGCTTTCTCACGCGGTATGACTCTTGAGGAAGTTTTTTCATAACTACACCTTACGATTTGATCTTCACAAACTTTATTTAAACAATATATCACGACATGTTTCGCTACCACAGTAGCTTTCAAAAGTGAAGGAAAAAAAAATCTTGAGGAAGTCTAAGGAAGAAACCTTTCGAAAGTTCAATAAATTCAAATGCATGGTGGAAAATCAGCTCAATAGGAAGGTCAAAATTTTTTGGACTGATAACGGCAAGGAATATGTGAATGCTGAGTTCCAGCAGTACCTGAAAAAGGAAGGCATCAATCGTCACACTACGAACACCTACACTCCGCAGCAGAATAGGCTTTCTGAAAGACTCAACAGAAGCTTGGTACGCAGCTTGCAAAAAAACTGCATATGAAATGTTTCATGGTAAAAAACCTTATTTGATTCACATCAGAATTTTCGGACGTCCAGCCATGACGCATGTACCCAAAGAGAAAAGATCGAAATGGGATAAGAAGTCTAAAAAGCTAATCCTAGTTGGTTTTTCAGAAACTACGAAGGGCTACAGGTTGTATGATTCAAAAACCAGACAGGTATCTACAAGCAGAGATGTTCATATTTTGGAAGAAGATGTGAAGCCTGAGATAAGTGTTCCAATAGAAGAGGAAAAAACTCAGTCTGAATGAAGCCTGACTCAAGAGTTTATGTGGGAGACGGAAGGATGTAGCCAAGCTGATGAAAGTAAAGAAGTAGAGGACAAAGACTTAGACAGGATTGAAGAAGATGATGCTTCAGTGGTCGGGTGGTCCAAAGAACAAAGAAACCAAAGCAGTTTGATGATTCGCTGCAAAGGCAGCTGCGTCATCAGTTGGGGTGGGAGATCCAGTATCTGAAGACAGAGGCTCTCTCAGGTCCAAATCGTGATTACTGAAAGCATAGAATAGTAAACAATATTATGTGGTGAAAGTACCTGTAATGTGTAAGTGGGTTATCAAAAAAAAAATTAGATTATCTTGGTAATATAGGTTATAGGGTGAGATTAGTGACTAAGGGCTTTCAGCGTCCAGTCATTGATTTTGAGCAAACTTTTTCTTCAGTTTTGCGTTATTTGACATTCAGATTTTTGTTAGCTATATCTATTCAGAGATTTGCCATTTAGATATTGAAACAGCCTTTTTAAATGGGAAATTAGATGAAAAGGTTTCAATGGAAATGCCAGAAGTTTTTACTATTAATACAGATATTAGTGATGATGTTGTATTGAAATTAAATAGAGCTGTATATGGTCTGAAACAATCTGCACGTGTTTGGTACAAAAGGGTTGAGGATGTACATACTAGCCTAAGGTATAAGAAATGTGACAATGAATCCTGCATTTTTGTAAAACACGACAATGGTTTTCTTATGGCTTTATGTTGATGATTTATTTATTTTATCTAATTCAATCTAGGACACACAAATTATGAAAGAGCAGTGAGCTGATAAATTTAGGATAAAAGATTTAGGTGTAATTCAACAGTGTTTGGGGATGAAAGTTAGAAAAAGTAAAGATGTATGTACAGTATGTAAATCAAATTTTGGAAAGGTTTAAAATGAGTGATTGTAAAACAGTAAGCACACCAATAAAAAGGGGTATTTGCTTTGATGAGGAGAATAATTCTAGTTTGCGTTCGAAAGAATTGCTTTATCAGCGGCTTATTGGTAGCCTTATGTATCTGTCACCAAACATTACTTTTGCAGTCAATTTTTTGAGCCAATTCAACAATTGCCATACTGGGCAAAATTCGTCCTTGGGATGAGATTCTCATCCAACGCGTTTAGTGCTGTAGTATCGAAGGATTCAAAGGTACCACGGGCATCGGATTAGTCATAATAAACGGTCGAATATTAACACATGTGTGGACAGCATGTTCCAAGGGTTGGGCTCTTGAAGAGCCTGTGAAATCGTCGTACGGAATAAGTAACTTACCACAAAATCTTTTATAATATCCTTAAATTTCGTTTTCATATGAACGCATGCCTATGGTGAAAAGACGAAATCGCCTTCGAACGTCGCTACGAAGTAACCGAGAACTTTGTGAATTTATGAATGAAAGTAGGCAGTGGGAGTGGACTTGCTGGTTGTTTTATTTCACAGTGACTCAGCGAAGATACGGTGTAACAGGAGGAGAACTGGCCAAATGCGCCGCGCAGGAAGCAACTACTATAGAAACTAGAGAGAGAAAAGTTACTGCGTAATAAATTTATCTGAAGAGTCGAATTAGTCAATAACTTGTCGTATTCGAAAATTTCGCCTGGAAATGGACCTAATGATTGACAAAACTGAATTTTCAATACTGAGTCCTATCAAAACGGTTGACGTTTCGGAAAAAAATTCTATCATTTCTTAAAACTTGCAAAATTACTCGCCTCTTTTGAAAATACGTGTATAACTTTTGATAAATGTTGTAGAAATCAAATACAATGCCTACATACAGGATTGT
This sequence comes from Leptinotarsa lineolata, assembly GCA_015342045.1. Lineage (NCBI taxonomy): Eukaryota > Metazoa > Arthropoda > Insecta > Coleoptera > Chrysomelidae > Leptinotarsa > Leptinotarsa lineolata. Next base: position 13,429 of record WOGR01000667.1, on the reverse strand, counting down.
TGTCCAAGATCTCAGTTCAGGATAATATTTCCATCCTTAACCTTTCACACTTCAGCAATGGTAACCAGGTGCGATCCAATTCCATAGAGTAAGTAGAAATACACGTGTTGCCTGCCAGAAGTATGAAAGTGCAGTCTTCTAGCTTTCTTGATTTTCCGTGAGGTTCTTTGGTGATTATTTTTGTTCCATTGTGTGATTAATTTCAATATATGCTTCGTTATAATCGATTCTGTAATTTGTCTTTTATTTATGTATTGACTCATCTTCAAAAAATATTCTCATTCAAAATGTGGCCTGACTGATATTTGAAAAAAAAACTCTTCGATCATATAGAACGAACGACCGAATTATGTAATGTATGTTCAATGAAGTTATATGGATATATTCTCTCCGATTATATGGAAAATTGGCTAACTGAACAAACATAATGTTGAGATCTGCTCATAGAAATTATTGTTATTTGTCGATATCATTGATTAATGGTCATTTGATTTTTTATTTCGTACTGAGATTTTGAATAACCTATTTTTTATTTGGAACTCTATAAAAATGGAATTGCACTTATCAATTCATTGAAATGTTCATCTGGTGTGTATATAATGATATTGAACTTTTGAATATTTATTGTAAACTTCCAGAATAAACGAGCCGATTCGAAGGCGCTTTTATGCTGCATCCAGCGTCGTGATTTCTTCTTTTTTTATCTTGGACATAGCCACCATTTTCCATGGCCACATGTCAATGTCAATGTCATATTTCATTTCCTTTTATGTCATGTTTGTCATTTAAAAATGGCTAGTGCTAGGAATCTTTTAGGTATTTTCAATATAAAACAAGTAATATTAGTAACTCCTCCGGTAAACAAAGTTTCATCAAAATTTCTTTGCCAATTCACCCACCACAGTAAATCAGTGCTCCTTCGTTGTAAAATTTTTAATAGTGCACATCAAGGTAAGTTTGTTATTGTAGAATTACATCATTTTGAACTATTAGGCTATCAAAACTATCGATTCGTGTATCTAAAAAAGTATGTTTGAGAGTTTATCTATGAAGAACTTTGAAAATTATAACCTGACATAGTTCCTCATAATTTTATGTATTATCTCATGTCTAACCCTACTTTTTAGAGATCCTAGTACCAAAGCGTAATTTTCATTTGAGTTCGCCTCTCACTTCCAAAAAAAGCTACTATGATATCTTAGGGGTAGGTCGAAATGCATCTATTCCTGAAATAAAGAAAGCTTACTATAAACTTGCCAAGAAATATCATCCTGATGTGAGTAAAAATGATCCTGAATCCTCCAAGAAGTTCCAGGAAGTTTCTGAAGCATACGAGGTGAGCACACTATCACTAATAATATTTGCATCAAACTTATGATTTTTTTATTTAGATTTTGGGTGATGACACCAAACGTAAGCAATACGATACTTGGGGCGCAACTGCCGAACAAATGGGAGGCATGGGAGGTATGGGAGGAGCTGGCGCTGGACGAGCATCTGGACCACAAGGTTTCAGCCAGCAGTGGCAGTACCAATCCACAATAGATCCTGAGGAGTTGTTTAGAAAAATATTCGGTGAAGCTGGCTTCGGAAAAGCCTCATCACCTTTTGATGATTATGCTGAGTCCAATTATGGTTTTGGAGAGGCACAAGAGGTAAGAAGAAAACGACATGACCAAAGTGTTCAGTTTTGTGAAGAAATGACCCACTTTTAAACACATAATCCAAACTTGTTCAACAACACACATTTTTTTAAATAAGTTGTCACATTTTAACATAGACACATAGAAACATAGATCTTATGATTGCCTTTTGTTTCAAAATTCTGCATAAGAGACTACTTTTCACAGATTTTACTCAGGGTGACATTTAGCCAAGCAGCTAGAGGTACCAATAAAGAAGTTAACGTAAACGTCGTGGATACTTGCCCCAAATGTAGGGGCACTAGATGTGAGCTCGGAACCCAACCAAAAAAATGCACTTACTGTAATGGGACTGGCATGGAAAGTATAACAACTGGACCGTTCGTGATGCGTTCTACTTGTCGGTACTGTCAGGGCACCAAGATGTATATCCAAAACAAATGTGTAGAGTGTCAAGGGAAAGGATCAACAGTACAGCGGAAGAAAGTTACTATACCGGTTCCTGCAGGTGAGAGTTGAAATTAGATAGAAAATATTTCAGGGAGTATTGTACAAAGGAATGAGTTCCACAGAATATTTGTTTTATAATTGACATTAAAACTGTCGTTCATCTGTACCCAATAGTTTGAATTGTTGATTGTAATCCATTACCTATAATTGACAGTTCGAAATTTACATTAACTGTGATCGATAGTTAAAACTGTTGATTATGGCCACTTGGTGGTTGACAGTTACAATTGATTACATTAAGGCATGACTAATTCGAAAAGAAAGTACGAGGAGTACTCCTTGAAATCAAATTGACAATCCCTTGAATTATCTGTAATTAGTATTATTGTTAAATAATTCTACCTGTAATCTCTTGATATTGATACAAACTTACAGCTTTATGACTGAAAAGTAAATTTAACAGAATACCTATTCGATTCTGTGTGATGTTATTAAGCACTGATTTCAAATCATTGAACTTATTGAATTGTAAGTATTTCCAAAGTTTTCTACATTTCTGAAGTCTAATGCAGTAGTTTGTAGTCATAATTGAACTAATATTCCTCTGCCACGACATAGCAAATGTTGAGTTGACTTTGATATTGAAAATACTATATATGTGTCCAATGATTCATTTGGAAAAAGTATTCTGTTTAACCAATATAAAATTTGGAGCAGGAGCAAGTTAGGTAGGTGTTCTATTTTTCTGAAATTTTCACAAAACCGTGACATGTGTTTTACTATACAAGTGCTTCTTCAAGTATTTTCAGTACAGATACTAATCTGAGGAAGACACTTATTCCACACCAGAAGAAAAACACTCTCTCTAGACATACATTTTGCTAACCAAGTTGCAATCATCAGGATATTATAATGATTAATAATTCTACCTACCCACTGATTCTCACGCCAGAAGAAGTTATTTTACAGTGTAACACATGTTATGGTTTTCTAAATTGTTGATTTGAAATCTTACAAAGTATTTATTGGATAAGTTAGGATGGATATTTTATCAATTACCAGCCATTGTTGAAGCCAATATTCATCAGTTAAATATAGTATTGACTGCTACAAGGATTCAGCATGGTATAAATATATTACACAGGAGTAGTTTGTTCTCTCTGAAAATAGGTTTCCATGGTAACCAAGTGATTCATCTCTCTCATGTCTTCAAAACATCTTTCCGAGTTATCTATCAGCAGCAATCCCGTGAATAGGGGTTTCATTTCGATTATAAAAATGAAACTATGAATTTTATAGCGGATAAATACCTTCTATCAAAAAGATGTATTGCTTGAGATGAATATTAACAAAAATGAAAATTTCATAATTCTGGTTACTGATGTAATTAAGATTTTCAAACCTGAGAAAAATGCTTAGAACCCTCGTTGAAATGATAGAACAAAGAAAGTTACATTTTTTTCATAAAATCGATTTTAATTTACTGTTTTGATATAATGAAATGGTTTAGGCATCAAACAAAATGTGTCTTTACAAATGTGGTAACTGTGCAATAAGCACATAGTGCGTAAGTTCTTATGTTGACCTTGATTCAGGAAGTGAAGGGGAAAATGATGGTAACTCATTTCGGCTGTTTTTATTGTTTTATTTACTGTATAAAGATGATTTCTGTTTGTCCTTAATAATACAGCAGAAGAAACAATCGTCCAAGAACAACAGGTAACATTCAATACTGACAAAGAATGTTGGCAAGGTATTTGTTCCAATATCAAACATTTTCCATTTACTGAAACCTGCTGGAAGAGGCCAAACTCTATGGTTATTTTAGACTTATTATTGATAAAGGATTTCTTGAAAATATAACAGAAACGAATTGTATGCATATAACTTGTTTTGTCAAGAGGTGGTAATGAATGGTCAAGGATAATTGATTGGAAATATCTGAAAGATATGTGGGCAATGTGAAACTGAACAAACTCCAAGGCTATTGGGGGACCAGTCGGCTATCTAATTTCAAATGTTTTGCGGATCACATGAGCTGGGATAGATTTTTGGTTATACTTTTCATTTTTCTACGAATCCGGAACCAAGTCAACCTGAACCAAATGATCATCTTTATAAAATTAGGCTAGTTATTCATTATTTCAATAAAAAATGAAGGAACTATATTATTCCGGAAAACTCTCTGGACGAATCTATGGTTTTTTGGCGAGGTAGACTATTGTTCCGGCAGTACATCGCAAGTAAGTGATATAAATATTGGCTGAAATTTTATGTGCTGGTAGCAAAATGGGTTTGTTCTGAATTTTGCAGTTTACACTGGCCAAGGTCATGCACAAAAAGGTGTTCAGCACTTAGCAAAATATTACCTCAACAGGGTACATTCTATTTACATGGACAATTATTACAATAGCTGCCAATTAGCTAGACCTTGTTATACCATAAAGCATACTACACTGGAACTCTACACAGTGACAGAAAAGGTGGTCCTGTTGATATTTTGAAAATTTTGAAAAGTAAACTGAAAGTTGGAGAATCAAAAGCCCAGTATGACATGTGACCTATTTATCCACATAATTTGAGAGATAACTGAAAAAAGAGAGGTTGCCTAAACAAAAGCCTTCACCAATTGTGGAATACAGTAAATATTTGTCAATGATAAGCAGAAAAATTATGATCTTCTAGGAGAAATGCACTTACAGAACCAATATGAAAACTTCCTAGACGGGGTTGTAAATCTTTTTGCAAATCATTTCTCCTCTGTATTCACTTCTCATGATAATGTACATATGCCCAATTATGCATTTGATAAATGTATCAACTTCGGTAATGTTGAGATCAGCGTTGTAGAGGTAATTGACAGAGTCAACTTTATACCAGCCAAGTTTTCCTTCGGTCCAGATACTATTCCGTAAATTTTCTTGAAGGACCGTATTTATACTTTAGCAACTCCTATTACTCAACTCTTTAATTTATCTCTTAGCTCTGGTATTTTTCTAGATTTTTTGAAACGAAGCTTTCTCAAACCTATACATAAATCAGGGGCAAAAGCTGATATTAATAATTACAGAGCTGTTTGCACCCAATCAGAAATACCCAAACTATTTGCCTTTTTAGTAAACAGGCATATGACTTGGCAAAGTAAAAGTGTATTATCTCCACAGCAACATGGATTTGTTGCTAATAAATCAACGGTGTCAAACCAACTTGTTCATGAAAATTACATATTAGGTGCTATGGAGAAAAGATTACAGGTGGACTCTAACTATACAGATTTTTCAAAAGCATTTGATAGAGTCAACCAAGATTTGCTTATCGCCAAACTATCTTCGTTCGGTTTTCATGGACCAATATTGCAGTGGATCTATCTGGTGTGAAAATAGGAGGCTGTATATCATCCACATCTTGTGCCTTCGGTTGTTCCTCAGGGTTCACACTATGGACCTTTGCTATTCAACCTATTTATCAATGACCTAGTTACAATTATGAAACATAGTGAGGTACTCATTTTCGCTAATGATGTGGAAATATTCAAATCAATTTCTTTTACAAATGATGTCTCGCTTCAACAAGAAGATTTGTCACAATTTTATGTCTGGTGTGTTATGAATCATATGGATCTGAATATATCCCCAAGAGTTACTGCCAAATATTTTCTAAAATTATTCAGCCTGTTCTATATGACCACAGTATCAATAATATACCAAATAATAGAAAATCAGTGATAAAGGATAGCTAAATCACTCAAGTTATTGGCCTTCATTAATAGATCATGCAAGGACTCCATTTTGAACTCTCTCAAGCTACTATATTGTTCATTAGTTAGATCATTATTGGAGTAATCTGGTGCCCGTATTATGAGATAAATATAAACCAAATTGAAGCTGTACAAAATACTTTCCTGAGGATCTGTGCATACAAGTTAGGTCTAAGAAGGGAAGAATATGCATACAACAACATTAAAGATCAGATGAATCTATTATCTTTGAAGAATAGGAGAATTATTTCAGATGTATGTTTTTTAAACAAAATTTTAACTGGCAACATCAACTGTGAGGAGATTTCATCTTTAAATAATTTGAATGTCAACAGACAGACCAGAATCAGTACCGAAACATTTGAAATATCGTTCCACTCCACAAATTTTGGTGTTTTCTTTCCTCTTTTCTGTCACTTGAATGTTCAGAAATAGGAATACGTATCAACAGGTTGATATCTTTAACAGCTCCACAAATACCATCAAAATTGAACTGAGTCGCATTATTTCCTGAAATAATCCCTTTGATTATTGTGTACTACTTCACCATTATATTGTTTCTTTTTTCCTTTTCTTTTTTCATACCATAATATTGTACCACTATTTTATATTTTACCATTATTTTGTACTGTGATTTTACCACTGCTACAATGTATTTTGCTTCATATAATTAGTATGGTGTTATGTATTCATTATCTTCAGTTATTTTAAGATTTTACAAACTTTTCTTTTTTTATAAGTAAATTGTACTGTACTATATTATTGTATTGCGTTTCATATTGTATCATGTATTTATTATCTTCAAGTTATTTTAAGACTTTACAAACTTTTTTATCATAACAAATTGTAATTGGGACTACCCTTTGAATAAATAAATAACTAAAGTGCAGCCCAATACTATAGTTTTTTCCTAAAAACGAATAACTGTGTGAGTTGAGTTGGCATTCGTCGACATATTGGGATTATGTAAAATTTGAGAAATTCGCTCTGTTGTTCTGTGATTTGCTGTTTGGATGTTATCGAATTCTATGAATAATTGAACGCCCACTTCAAATTTTTGGTCGTTGTTTACACCAACTGAATATTTATAATTGTATTTATGAACGGCACGTTGGCAGACATTTCAAAATGACTAAATTAATATTATCAAGTTGAAATTATACTTGGATCCAAACAAAATTTAAATAATAAATCAGGTCGTGATGAATATTATCTGCGGTACTTAATCGACGATTGGATTTTTGTGAGTGGATTTGTACAACATACACAGATGAGGCAAGTTTTCTGAAGAATGCCATTATGAACTTCCATTACATTCTTGGGCCTACGAGAATCACCATGCTATTGTAGAAAGTGGATTTCAGCAAGAATTTTCGGTGAACTTCTGGGCAGGAATTTTTGGTGGTCATCTTATAGTGTCTTCTAGACTAGAAGACACATTACCGGAATTGTTAGAGGATGTACCTTCGCTAGTAAGACGAAATAAGTGGTAAATGCACGACGGGGCACCTGCTTATATGTTACTGATACTTTTGCTCACCATAGAACTCTACCATGGTCACCTGGATCTCCAGACTTGAACCGTCTGGAGATATCGACACCAGTGACAACACAAGAATAACTCAAGAAATTGAATTAAGCATAACGCGACACCGCAGGAATTTTTGAACGTGTGCGGTACTCTGTGGGGAGGAGTCTTAATGCTTGTATTGTAATACAGACACTATAGTTATAGTCATATGCTTGTAATGTTTACATGGATGATAAAAAGCGAGTGGAGACACAATATTTTCCTTATTGTGTGGAAAAAGTGTTTAGAATAGAGTAACTAATTTCATTAGGAAGGGAAATCGCGGCGTGACTTTCGATCACATTGGCTTCTTCAAGTGATAATGATAAATGACTCATTATTTGAAAATATTTTGTCTATATTTATGAATGCGAAAGTCACTCACTCAAAACTCATTTATCTCTGTTTCTCCGTACTTAATTGTGGTATATAAGTGCTTCTTAGATCTTAGATGCGCACTAGGAACATATTTTTGGATATTTCGACTGGGGTGCCCCCCATGGGGGTAAAAAGGGGCGTTCACATATAAAAATTATTTTTTTATCACTGTTTTTCCGAACCGTTTCAGTGCTTCAGTGAAAACGAAGTATATGAGACATTAAGGTCGTTTAAGTCTAAAAAAACCACTGATTCAGATGATATTCCAGGTTTTATCCTGAAAGATTGTGTGCTTACTCGCCTTTTTTATATATTTACATAAAACGACTACAATACCAAGGATCTGGATATCCTCAAAAGTTTATTCTATTTTCAAGAAAGGAGATTCTACTCAATAAAGTAGTAGCTTTTGGATTATCCCCATCTTCAATTATACTCTTTCAGTCCTATCTACGGGATCAAAAAAAATATGCCCAGTTTAATGGTTTCAAGTGTACAGAATATAGTGCTACTTTCGGTGTTCCACAAGGGTCAAATCTGGAACCACTGCCCTTCAATATCTTCAATAATAATAATGCAGGTGTCATAGATGTATATTTCCTTTTGCACGCCGATAATCTAAAACTATACTGCCTCGTGGAGAACATAGGTGATTGTGAGAACCTCTCAGCAAACTCAGGACGGGTTGTAGAATGGTGTTATCGGAATAACTTGTCTCTAAATCCGGATAAATGTGAAGTCATGTCCTACAGCTTGAAAACAAACATCCTAATCTTCGATTATTCGATAGAAAGCGCTTCCCTTGAGAGACCAGAAACATTTATTGATCTTGGCGTCACATCTGGCACTGCACTATTGATAATATTATAACCCCCTCATGTGGTATGTACGGATGTTTTGCACGTAACGGTAGTGATTTTAAAGAAACTTTGACCTTGAAAACTCTATTCTATGCTTTCATAAGATCAAAGTTGGAATATGCCTCAGTTGTGTGGAGCCCCTTTTATCAACATCATATAGATAGAACAGAATCAATTCAATGACGTTTTTTAAAACTGCTAAGCCTAAAAACTGATGTCATTTATCCACCAATAGGTAGAAACCACTCTGAGTTACTACAAAAGCATACCATTTTCAGCCTCGAAAAAAGGCGTGAGTATCATAGTGTAGTATTAACCTATAAAATCATCAGAAGCATAGTTGACTGCCCAACAGTATTGGAAAAGTTTAATATTTGAATTTCCAGATTCTGTTCTGGACATCCGAGTACTTTTTTTATAAAAACATCTCGCACAAATGTTCTAGAGAATTCTCCGCTCTATACCATGTGTAAAGGGACAAGCGAAGATCTAGATGTATTCAGTTGTAAGTTGTCAGATATGAAATTTCACTTTGTAAAATAATTTTTTTTAATATTCTAACTGGAACGTCCCCACTGGGGATAAAAGGGGTGCGTCCACTGATGGAAATAATCTTTTTCATCACTGTTTTCCGAGGCTGAAATTTTGTATGTTGCTTCGTTTTATGTCGTAGATGTGCAATAAGTAAGGATTTCCAAAAATTCCAACTGTGGCGCCAGATGCAGGGGAAAAGGTACTTTCATAAAATGAAGTTTCCTTTTCATCAGTTTCTCCATGCCCTTGAGTTTCCGGTGGGTGGATTTATATTAAGTGTCAGCATTGCACCCATGCGGAGCCGGGGCGGTTCGCTAGTACTCCTTAAATATCAGCTTCTACTTACAACCCAACTAAACAAATAATTCTATACTGAATTCAACAACATGTAAAGACTACCGTTTAATTCGTAATTTACTTAAAACAAGTTAACACTGAAGATTATCACATAGTGTCAACTAAGTATAAATAACTGGTGAGCAATCCACTTGAAACTAAACGTTGGAAAACTAGCGGAAGATTGCTGCAAGATTATAGGTCTCATCAAATGAAATGTTGTCAAGAAAAGTTATAGCAGATGGGCTGAAAAGTTCGTAGGTTAACACATAGATGGCACTACTGCCAACCCTAACCTTGCTGCTAACCACAGCTGTCGGACTATCTGAACATTTTTCACAATTTCTGATCAATTGTTTTTTCAAATTCGAGTGAACACGAAGGTCGTGACGTCACTGACATTCAATATGAACTTGGCAATACCATAAAACCCATTCATATTGCATATTTTATTTTTCTTCTTCTTGTATTATTGTTGCTGCGTGCGTGCAACATGGCCAACTTGATTTTGAGTTCGATTTGACGGTCAGTTTCGGAATTATCCCGAAAGAAAGACTTCATATTTGTGATATTGTTGAAGATATATTTGATTGAGTGTTACTAATTGAATGGTTATGTCATATGTTTGTTCAAGAACTTTTTTCTGCATAACGAAAATGATTGTTTTATGGAACTGATGAATGATATTGATTTCATCATTTTTCATCGGAAATTGTAGAGGTCTATTGAATATAACGTGAAAACCTTTCTAAAAATTCATGCATCTCTCTAATTATAGTACTTTCTAGATTGCTCATACTGAATTGATTTGAATTCTCATGAACATCACTCACTTATTCAATAGATCTTGAATTTCTAAGAAACTTTTACCTCTAGTCTCTGGCAAGTAGAAATACATGAAAATAAAACAGAGGAAGCATCCAACACCAAACATTCCCATACAATAATGTACTCCCAGAGACTCTGACAAGAGAGGAAACAGAGTGACTATGATGATCATAAAAATTCCCTCAACTGTCATAACGAAGCAAGAACCTGTAGATCTGATATCAGTAGGGAACAGCTCACTCAAGAGAGAAAGCGGAATTGATCCCACTCCCAAAGAATAGAAAGAGATATAAAATAATACCGCTACTATTGGCAACCATCTGATACTATCAACGATTGTTGCACCTGCTGCATTCAGATAAAAATACACTCCAAGGAAGACAAGAGACACCACAGTCCCCATGCAGGAGATGAGTAGGAGAGGTCTTCTACCAAACTTCCCTACAACAGCTACTGTAACAAAGGAAAACATCAATTTCACCACCCCCACCAAGATAGCTACTTGATTTCCAGAAAGGTTCGTATTGGCATCGTTGAACATTGGTGCCAAGTAAGACATAACAACGGGAACTCCTGATAGGTGCGTAGTAAGACACGCCACAAACCCAATCAAAGCCCCCATCCTCGAAGCTCGGGTTTCGAAGAGTTTTCTCAAAGTTCCGCCCACAACTTTATCCCTAGTGTTCAGAGTGGCTTCTATCTCCAAGTAGTCTTGCATAATATCTCCAGGGCTTTTATTACTCCTCAATTTCTTCAACGTCTTGATGGTCTCTGCTTTGTCTCCTCTAGCACATGTATGAATTGGCGACTCAGGAATTACTAATGTCAAAATTACTATTTGTGGAAGCAGAGGTGCTGCGCATAGAAAAGTAAACCACCTGACACTGGTCACGGGTCCAACGAGGTAGGCATAGAGACTTCCCAGTGGCAAAAAGAACATCATTAGGCATCCATGCTTAGCTCTATTGTGGTCCTCGCAAATTTCGTTTATATAAATCGGTAGGACAGTCAATAAGAACCCGAATCCCAACTTTATGACTGACCTTCCGACAATGTAGACATAAATGCTGCTTCCGACCAAGGCCATCACAAAATTGGACATAAGGAACATGAAGGATATGCTTATCAAGGTATTTTTCCTTCCAATAAGATCTGGCACTTTTCCAAAGAGTAGCGTGCCCAGAACTAGGAAGATTGAAGGTATTCCACCCAACATGGAAATCTGACCACTCGTTATTGGTTCGCTTAATGGATTTACATCTGAGCTGTTTGACATCAGTTGAGGGATGACAGGAGAAGTCCAGACGATGGAACAACCCTTCACAAATATCAACAAGTCCACTGAAAAAAAAAACAATTGTTCAAAACTTGGTACTTGGTACAATTTCAATGAGTTGGTAATAATTTAAGTTACACCGATTTTAAACAAAATTTTATAGAAAGACTTTTTTTACAATTTTTTTTTCCAGTCAGTGCGGAGTTCACAAGCTGTAGATTCTAAACGAGTGTATTGAAACTCTAAAACTGTATTACTTTTCTCGTCGCGTGTAGATGGCGAATATCATTTTACTCTTTTCTGAAGACATTCCAGATTTCAAATTCTAAACTGCCTGGAATAAACAGGGATATATGAACAGAAATATGAATAGGTTGTATTTAAAATATTTGTTTTAACAGACAAGATCCTATAGTTATAGTCATAGTCAAGCTTCTTCCATCGATTATGAATGCTGCATTTCGAAGGAGTTTTGAGCTAGTGATTTGAGGGTGTATACATAATACATAATGCTCCACTCCATGATAAGGAATATTTTTTTCAATATCTCCAGTTTTTTGGAAAAGAATGATAACTCATGTTTACTTTTCAAAAATATCATTTTTTTCTTGTGAGACTCCAAGTCCCATTTTCATTCTTGTTTTTCGTAAAAATGTTTTGCTAGTCATCCTTGGAATACAATTTGATCAAGTAGGCTTTGGGCGACGCGGCGATAAAACAAAGAAATTGTTCAGTAGTAGCTACCAAATGTTGGGAAAGTTTTTCACGGCAGTAATTAAAACGCATAGTTTCAATGAAACTGATTACAATTAATACTATATTTACCACTTATAAATGTGACTTCAAAAATAATGATGGAGAGAAAACAATGAAATATATTTGTTCAGAGAAGGTATTCAAAATGTCTTCCTGCTTCTCCCACACAAAAGCAACACCTTTTCTGAATATTTTTTTGTCGAATTAATTACTTTGATAGGAGTGAGAGAAGCTAAACTTTGCATCAATGTTGTTTCCAATTCGTAAAACAATATCTTTCAACCTTCCTTAGAGGTGAAAGTCCATAGGCGTTGGATACGGTGACCTGGCCGGCCAACGGTTGGGTCTTTGGCTGGCCATCCAATTATTACCATGATTTGCAGTCAAGAAACTGGTAACAATTGCAGTGTTTTCAGGCGGAGCCCCGTCTTATTGAAAATATATTCTTCTGAGCTCTACTAGTGGCAATTCATCACAAGGGGTTCAATATTTTGCTTTAAAATTTCCAAATACCTCTGAGATGTAATAGTGCCATTATAAATTGGTGGACTGCTGATTCTACTCCTGAAAACACCTGCCCACACACTAAATTCAAGTCTTCCTTGACTTTTTTGCTCCACAATAGAATGAGAATTTTGTTGTGCCCGATTGATGAGTGACTTTTTTGCTGGTATCTTTTTGGTAACACTGTTTTTGACAGATCACGCGTGAATCAGGTCTTGTGTCATCGTCAAACTTCTTCAGTTTGGTTTATAATTTAATCATGAAACGATTTACGAATGAACAACGTTCGCAAATTATTGAATTTCATTATCAAAATTCATGTCCGGTTAAGAGAGTGCATCGTGCACTTCTTCCAATTTCCAATTCAACGACGGGGCTCATTTCTGGTTGAATGGATACGTTAACAAGCAAATTTGCCGCATCTGGAATGATGAACAGCAACAAGCATTGCAAGAGCTACCGATGCATCCCGAAAAAGTCACTGTTTGGTGTGGATTATGGGTCGTTCAAAGACGACAATGGCCGGAACGTTACTGT
>WOGR01000666.1:0-23640 GCA_015342045.1 Leptinotarsa lineolata | reverse complement strand
AATGATCATGGCTATTGAACACTCCGGTATTGCTATATCTACCGACGCTATTCGTACAAAGTTGTTCGATATGGAAGAGAGCGCCACCAGTGCGACAGGTAATGCATTCAGCAGTAAAACTTTTGGGCACAGACAGACAACTGTTGGCAACAATGCTGCGTCAAAATCAAATGTCAGGAGTGACGTAAAATGTAAACAAGTTGGACATTTTGAAAATAAATGCCCAAATAATGATCATGCTGATTATAAAGGAACCAAGAGGCGTGCATCGTCAAATGCTTTCAGTGCAGTTTTTCTGAATGATGTGTTTAATAAATCTGATTGGTATGTGGACTCCGGTGCGAGTTATCACCTTACCGCCGATGGAGAGTTATTGAGGAATGTTTCAAGTAACATCATAACAAAACATATAACTGTCGCAAATAACACACAACTCACAGTGAGAAGCTCAGGTGAGGTTGAACTGAAAACTGAAGTGATGAAAAAGTATTTTAACATTACAGTTGAATATGTACTCTATGTTCCGGGTTCGACCACAAATTTATTATCAGTTAGTCAAATGATAAGGAATGGAAATAGTGTCGAGTTCCAAGAGAATTGTTGCAGAATTTTCAACAAAGAATGCCTATTGGTAGCAACAGCAGATTTGAAAGATAGGGTTTACAAATTGAACGTTCACAAAGGTAAATGTTTATTAGCTGGACCTGCAGTCTCTGGAGACGTCTGGCATTGCAGATTTGAACACATAAATAGTGAATATTTGAATAAAGTGAAAAATGGACTAGTCGAAGGTATCGAATACCCTGATTTGGTTGAAATTTTTAGTCGAAACTGTATTGTTTGCTGTGAAGGTAAGCAGTCGAGATTACCTTTTCCTCAAAAAGGCAGACGTGCTGAGGACTCACTTGAAGTAATACATAGAGACGTTTGCGGTCCTATGGAGAACAAATCTATTGGTGGATCTGAATATTTTTTGTAACTGGTGGATGATTACAGTCGTATGGCTTTTATATACTTCCTAAAAAACGAGAATAAAGTTTTTGATTGTTTTTCAAAAATATGGCTAAAAATCAACAAAAGAGGAAGATAAAATTCTTCAGGTCAGACAATGGAGGAGAATTTTGTTCAAAAGAATTTGAAAATTTTCTCAAAAGCTGTGGTATAATACATCAAAAAACGAATTTTCACACTCCTCAACAAAATGGCATGTCAGAGAGATTGAACAGAACCATTGTTGAGAAAGCCAAGTGTTTGTTATTTGAAGGAAATTTAGAAAATTGTTTTTGGGCTGAAGCTGCACATACAGCTGTATATTTACGGAATAAATCTATAGCTTCTGGAATTCCTGTGATACCTTATGAATTGTGGACCAATATTTTGGAAGCACAGTGATGGTTCATGTTCCAAAGGAGAATCGATTGAAATGGGACAAGGAAGCAGAAGAACATATATTCGTTGGTTACAGTTACAATGTTAAAGGCTACAGGATGTATAATCCGAAGAAGAACATTGTAATCGTCAGCAGAGATGTAATCTTCATGGAAAAGCAAATAACGATGTGAGAGTCAATGCTACTGAAGATATTAAAAATGATACTGAAGGGAAAGTAGATTCAGTCGGAGAACAATCTGCAGTAAATGAAACTCTTGAAGAAGAAAACTGAGAAGTTTTCGATGATGAAACAAATGATTCTGATATTGTTCCTCAGTGTGAGATCAATGTAGAAAGGAATGTAAGGAAATCAGAAAGAGTTCTCAAACCTTAAAGATTTGATGGATATGTAACTGACCTATGTCTGGATAAAAGCTATCTAGAAGATGATCCAGTTATGATCTAGGATGCACTATCAAGGGCAGGTAAGAACAAGTGGAGGCAGACCATTGGAAAGGAGCTACAGTCGTTTTAGGATAATCAATCTTGGGAGTTGGTTGATATACCAGAAAATGGCTCAATAGTGGAGTGTAAGTGGGTGTTCAAAATAAAAAGTGATAGTGTAAATCAAGTTCAATATCGTGCTCGGTTAGTGGCCAAGGGTTTCACTCAGAAAGCAGGTATTGATTATGATGAAACGTTCTCTCCTGTTGTGAAACATTTTACCTCAAGATTATTGATTGCACTGTCTGTAAAATTAGATTTAGAAATGACACATCTTGACGTTAA
The DNA here is from genome assembly GCA_015342045.1 of Leptinotarsa lineolata. Lineage (NCBI taxonomy): Eukaryota > Metazoa > Arthropoda > Insecta > Coleoptera > Chrysomelidae > Leptinotarsa > Leptinotarsa lineolata. Next base: position 21,480 of record WOGR01000666.1, on the reverse strand, counting down.
AATAGAGCATTTCTAAATGGCGTTTTGTCTGAAAATGTATATATGACTTTTCCAGAAAGATATGAAACATTAGCTAGTAAAAATAAAGTTTTGAAATTAAAAAAGGCCATTTATGGATTGAAACAAAGTTCTAGAGCCTGGAACAAAAAAGTTGATAATTTTCCCAAGTTTTTGAGTTATGAACAATCAAAAATTGATCCATGTTCAAACACAAAAATTATTGATGAATTGATTACAGTGGTTACATTACATGTGAATGATTTTTTCATTTTTTTAAACAATAAAGCAGAAACAGATGTTATTAAATCTGAGCTCAGTATAAAATTTAAAATTGAAGACTTTGGACAAATATAGCAATGCTCAGGCATGAGAATTGTTGTTGATAAGCAAAATAATGTTGTTACCTTGAATCAGGAGCAGTATGTGAATCAGATATTAACAAGATTCAATATGTCAAATTGTAAAACAGCTACTACACCTATGGAATCTAATGTGAACCTTAATAATAGTGAGAATTGTACAAAAGATGTTCCGTATCAAAAATTAATAGGGAGCCTTATGTATATCGCTATTTTGACTAAACCAGACATTGTCTACTCGGTTAGTTTCTTGAGTCAATTCAACTATTGTTTCGATGAAAGCCATTGGAAGCAAGCTGAGCATATGTTACGATATTTATAGCTTACAAAAAAACCACGGTTTTAAATTTGCAAAAGGATAATACAGAGTTGGAGGGTTTTGTTGATGCCGATTGGGCAAGTAATCTTATTGATCGGAGATCTTTCACAGGTTTCTGTTTTGAGTTTTCTGGCTCTGCAGTATCCTGGGAAAGTAGGAAACAAAAGACAGTTGCTTTGTCAAGCACCGAAGCTGAATATATGGCTGTCCCGGAAGCTTCTGAAGAAGCTATTCATCCGAGAAATCTGATTAATGAATTGACTGGTGAAATGTTTTGTGTAACTTTGTATAATGACAGCCAGAATGCTCAAAAATTAGCTGTCAATCCTATTATGAATGAAAGATCGAAACACATTGATGTTCGTAGTCATTTTATTAGAAAAGCTATTGAAAATAATTTAGTTAGGATTAAGTTCTTGCAAACAGCTGATATGCCTGCTGATGCTTTAACAAAAGGGTTGAGCTCAGTTAAACATTATAAATGTATAAAAACATTAGGCATTGTTGATGTAAAATGATTTTTTTTTGTCTTTGAATATTTTGTGCTAGTGGGAGTGTTAAAAAACTCAAAATATATGTGGTAGCGCCATCTATTGTTGGCTATGAACACTGTCCTATGCTATGTAGTGATAATGAATAAATCAATCTGTGCAGAGAACTCAGCTAGAGTGTTTTATTTCAATATCATTCCAATACAAATTGGAATATGACGATGTTATCCCTGTCAGGTCAGGTTGTTGGTGATACCCGAGCGATTTATTATCGGAATAGTTGCCTAATCACTCAAGGATATATCTAAACAATTCGATACATTTTGTTCTTAGATTGAAGGGGTTATATTTTATTAGAAGTGTTTAATCTTTTGGAAAAGAAAGTTTTTGGCTTTCTACTACTCCATCTTCTATATGCCTACAGAATAGTAGGCGACCGCATATGTCGATGGATATATCAAGGATAGTTTGCTATACCCATTTTGAAGGTTACATTCAATGTGGTAGTTGGAAAGCTAGTCAGATCAAATTGAATACATATGTTACCTTAAACATTTTGCGAACTTCTCACCTCATAATCATTTGTTGTTAACAACTAAGAATTGTCGAATAATTCAAACTATCGCTCGATGAAATGAACTCAAAGGGTCTTGCAAACCGATACGCCTTGCGTAATGAAAAATGTTTTCTGTTTTGTTGGTTTTGTTTCACGAAGTGAATCATTTCAAAGATGAAGAAGACATTTTTGTTCTGTATTGTCTTCAGATAGTTAGGTACAGTTAGGTCGATGAGAGGATGCACATGGGTCATCAATAAAATACGCGATAAAACACATACCTTCATATATAATCGGTTTTTCTCCAGATGAAAAAGTAGGACAAAACAGTTAACGATTGCATCTAATCAGAGGAAGCTCTCGTTTCAATGATAGCTCTCACTCAGTACATGTAAAATTTACATGTTCTTCTGTATTTCTTCACCTGATTCACGCCGTCTTAGTTGTTTTTATGATATACCTTCATGAGTTATATTTGGCGAAAGGACCAGATTTTGGGCAGTTTAGGAATTTTCTATATATTGCATCCATATGAAATTATTTATCCTGGTAATACTTAGTTTGCTTCAGGAACTGTAAGGTAGAAAATGATACTTCCATTCAATGAAAAATTTCAATTTTGAGACTTTCAATTAGTGGAAAGTTATTACTGAATGATGTTTAGTCTGATGTATCTCATAGGTGAACTACTCCTTCGATATACCATCATTTTCATTAAGGTGATTGGGAAAATAAAATCATCAATAATGTAACGTTGAACAATCTGAAGAAATTAAAGAAACAATACCGTTCATTTTATTCGATTATCTTATGAATCTTTGATATTATTGTGTTTACCGCATCATGAAGAATGTATATACATCGCTTTTTATTCTGCAGGTTATAAGTTATTGTATAACAAAGATAATGTGAATGAACCATTATAATCAACTACAGGGAACAAATGAACTTATCATCAATCATCTTATCGTCTTGCTGCTATCATTCGCCAACTCAGCATCAGCATATCCTGTGATATTATTTTCCATTGGCTGGTACACAATTCCAACATCCATGATTCCTTTCAAATATCGAAGCACCCTTTCAGCCATTTTCCAATGAGTTTCCTTGTAACAAGTGTTAAATTTGCTCAAGAAACTTGTTATACATGCTATGTCCGGTCATATTTGTTACTACAGCAAGGTACATAGGACTCCCAATTAAAGATTGGTATGGAACATCAATTTCTTCAGTGTTATTTGACAGAAGCTCCTTTTGTTGATTCGAATTTCCAGGCATAGAAACTGAATTATAATCTGATATATTGAAAGTTTCCAGTAAATCATAAATATATTTTTCCTGACTAATTTTGATCATATGTTTTTCTCTGTCTCTTCTGAATGTTATACCAAAACCATTTTGTACTAATTCCAGATCTTTTAATTTGGAATGTTCCGACAGTTCCAATTTTAAATTAACCAATTTCTCTTTCCAGTTAGAAAACACAAAGAAATCGTCTACCCATAGAGCTATGAAAATATTTTTCCCTTTTTTATGACCTGATTGGTTGTAACCAATATTTATAAGTGTTTCATGGACAGTTTGATTCTGAGCTCGTGATGGTTGTTTCAAACCATACAAGGCCTTTTTAAGTTTACATACGTTTTCTTCCTGTCCTTTCACTTTATAACCTTCTGGGTGATCCATGCAGACGGTTTCTTTCAGAACTCCATTCAAAAATGCCGTCATTTCAACATTCCAGTGAAGTATATCCATATCCTTTTGAGCAGCTAGGGCTATCAAAGTTCTCATTGTGGAATATCTCACAACAGGCGAGAAAGTTCCATCATAGTCACCCTGATCATTTTTTTCCTTTCGAAAATTCATTTGCAATTACCTTTTGATCTTTGGGTTCATCAACTGAACTCGCCTGATAATGCGTGTTCTACAGTTTGTGGTTCAGTTTTGAAATTGCAATCAGTTTTGTTGATGTGGAAACCAGGATACTCTTTTATTTTTCTTTTCTTTTCTGGATACCTTCTATTCTGTCTTCCTTCAGAAATCACCTCATTTTCTTCAACAGGTCTCAAGTATGCATTATCGAAGTTCACATTTTCCGAATTGCTTCCTGAACACCCTTCTGTAGATGCCACATCGACAGTATCGAAATTCCTATAATTATAAAATAAAGTGTTATAACCTGAACAATCATTTTCAGGTGTGAGACTGAGCTCGATATCAGCTTCATTTTCATTTAAAGTCCCCCACATTTTTCTGAACACCTATTTTGTAGAAATATAACATCTCTAGCAATAACGAGCCTTCTAGGATTCGAAACGTCTCTCAAACAATATGCTTTAGAAATTTCACTATACCCCACAAAAGTATATAATTGAGATTCAGAATCCCACTTATCCTTTTCATGTTTGGGTATATAAACATAAGCCTTACATCCAAAAATTTTTAAATGACTCAGATTTGGTTTATAACCCGACCATTTTTCTTCTGGAGTCATATCGACTATAGATCTATGTGGTGAATTATTTTTCAGGTAAACAGCTGTTTTTACAGCATCTTCCCAAAAACCTTCCGGTAAACCTGCCTCTAGCAACATACACCTAGCTTTTCCTACTATAGAACCATTAGTACGCTCTGCCACACCATTAGGCTCTAGTGTATATGGCACAGACTTCTCATGTTTTTTTTTTATTCAAAATCAGCCGCATCAACCTGTTGGTTATTAGCGGTGGAGTATGTCTATTACAAATCATTAGGTAGTAGTTACAATTTCATAATAAGGTTCAAAGCAGTTAAAAATCAAATAATATTCTTCACTTGATGTCGTCCTAGAGCTTCTTTCAAATCTTGAGGTATATTGTGGTTGTTTCTTTCTATTTGGAACATCGGACATTGCGGTATGATGTGTTTCACTGTAAGTGCCATTTCACAAATTTGACACTGCGATTCTTCTCCTCGAGTTATCAGGTATTCGTGGGTAAGCCTGGTATGTCCTATTCTGAGTCAAGTCGTTAGATTTCCATGTTCCTACGGTCCTATCGCTGTTTTTATTTCTTTGAGTTTGGACTGTGTATTTTGCCATTTTTTGTTTCAGATATCTCTCAGTATACATACCTTTAGGGGAAGTCATATGTGCTGATGCACCTGAATCAACATACCAAGTGTCAGAGCTTACATTAGTTGACATAACTGTTGAAATATTAAAGTCCTTCTTGACTTCAGAGTTTTCTGCACGACTCTTGAGCTTTGGACATTTAGGTTTGATGTGTCCTGGTTCTTTACAGTTGAAACAGAGTACCTTTTTTCACAGGTTCTCCCCATCTTTTTCATGCCGCTTCCATGATTTTGTGCCTGTAACTGCCATTGCTGATTCTGCTACTGAACTAGAAGTCATCCCATTGAGTGACTTCGATTTCACCATCTCAGAGGTGATTTGGAGGTTTGAATTTTCCAATGTCATAACTGGAGGATCATATCTGGATGTTGAACCGCCAAGCATGATAGCTGCTATGAACTTATCATCAATTTCTTCACCAATATCTGCCAACTGATGGGCTGTGTCTGTAACTTCAGTTAGATAATCCTCCATTGAACGGAAATCAGTTTAACGTAACCGATACAGATTTCTTTGAAGATTTAGATGCCTTCCAAATCCCCTGTCTTCATATGCTTTGGTTAGAGTACTCCAAGCATCCTTGGCTGATTCACATCTTTCAACTATTGTCAGCGCTGGTCCTCTTTTTCCACCTGACTGGTTTCGTCACATTCTGAATAACCCACTACAGCTTGCCATAGTCCTTCATGCATTAGATACATTTCCATTTTGAATCCAAACACTGTATCCATTTCTATCATAAAGTGGTTTGATAACGGCCAAACTAACACTGCTGGACTGAATATTCACATTTAATCCACTTTCCATGACTGGTTTAACACTTATGAAAATTTGTACCAGAGAAATGTGTACAAAATCTGCTACTATATATCATTGTGAATGGTGTTTCATCAAATAGATTTTTACTTATGAAATTGACATTTTTCCAGAATCAGTTATGACAGTCAACAACAACTTCACATTTTTTCATATCACTATGTTAACTTGCATTACCTAAGTGGTAGAAATACAACACTCTATGATATCTGAATCTGTCAGTTCTTGAAGTTTCTCCTCCACTTTGGATTCTAAGCGAATCGATATCCTTCGATATGGCTGACATACCGGTTTCAGTGTATGATCAATTGGAATATCAACAACAACATTTTTGAATTTTGTAAATTGTCCAATAGCGTTAACTTCCAAACCAACTCTAAGGACTCCAAAGGCTATAGCAGTTGGTTTTCCGAGAAAGACCATAGAACCGTTTTTCATTACGTAAAAAGTCGCTGTCTCGCTGTTTGGCCCTATTGTGATCTTTGATGTGGAACTCATTATTTTCAGAGGTTCTTTGCTTCCGTAAGCAAATAGTTATTTTCTGGATTCCTCACTTGGTCCCAGACCTTAACTTTTTTGTTTCAGGTTAGCCCAAGTTTTGTCATCCAGTATATTACTCCTACTTCTAGAGTCAATCAGCTTACCAATGGCAACTCCCCCAATGTCACACGCCATAATGCTGTCGTTGTCGATTTGTAAGACATAATCGATTTCTTTCTCCTTCGCAGTACCTTTTGAAGAGTTGTCGGATATGTTCTTTCTGATTTTCGTTGGCCTACTTTGACTTGTGATATTGTTATGTTTGCGTTTCGTTGGATTTGTTCGACAGTAATATTGATAATGCCCTTTGTGTCCGGATTTACTACATGATTTAAACCTAGCGGGACACTTTATAAATTTAATGGATGATTTCTGCCACAACGGAAACATCATTTCGAGCGAGAAATGTGGTTCACTTCTACAATCTATGAGATGAGGTCAGTAAAACCTCCCAACTTCCTATTGACAGTTTTCAGAGCGTTGGCTTCTGCGATGATTTCATCGAAATTTATTGCATTACCAGTGGCGAGAATTTTTTTCTGAGTTCAACCGATGGTCATTTTTCTACGATTTGATCTATAATGTGTTCATCCACATTAGTAAATTCACACTTAGCGGCTTGGTTACTGAATCGAACCAAAAATTTTTCAAACTTTTCCCCCTGATCTTGTTTTGTCAGATGGAAAAGATGACGTTCATATATATTTGACTGCTTTGGATAGAAATACTCGTTTAATTCATCAACTGCTACTTTGCACACATCCACCTCTACATCATCACTGGGTTGAATATGTGCCCCAGGGAGGTTGTAATATTGCGCTTGCAGCGCAACGAAGGAAGGTTGCTCTCTTTTCTGCTGCATTTTCGATATTTGAAGCATCAAGATAAATGTGGAAAGAACGCAACTATTTTTCCCATCTAACACCAATAGAAGCTGGCTTGCCTCCACATTGAAAGGGTTGGATGGTTATAAGGTTTGCCATGTCGTGGGTCACAAAGCCCTGTGGACAAATTCCACTTCTACAGTTTGAACATAATCAAACAATGCACATACAGGCCAATACCTCCCAAAGTTTGACTAGTTCATCCTTGCCTTATCAACACATTATAGCACCATTTTCAAAATTCTCAAAACAAATACTTCTTCTTCAACATTTTGTTATGTCTATAGACTGATAATTAACATCAAATGAAAATAAAATTGAATAAAAATGAAATTATTCCTCAAATTTCTTTGTTAACATGTATGTCTTTACGATGTCAGTTGAGACATTTGAGAATCTTAGAAGAATAAGAGATTAGGAGAAATGAGCGGAATAGGTAAGGAAACAAATGAAATTTATCCCAACCCATGCTTCACAAAGAATTCGTCTGTTGTTAGTTCAATTTGATTTTTTTTTAATTATTATTTTTTTAAGGTGTCTCAACTGACTTCGTGCAGAGTATACATACATATATAATACTACTAAATTTTTCACAATTATTTCATTGGTGTTGATTTGGATTGATGGGGAGTTTTTCTTCCATTCTGACATCTTGTTTGCCAATCATCCTGATTCAACACTGTTTCATGATTCATTCATTTCCAATAACGATCTCACGGGTTATATTACCTGCATGTCTCAACAAGAATTTTTTTTGAAATCTTGTGTGCCAATTCAACAGTGTTTCGTGATTCACTTATTTTCAATAACGATCACACGGGTTATATTGCCTGCATGTCTTAGCATTAGTTATTCAGGCGTAAATGCTCCGATGAAACATCGTTTCACTTATTTTGTATTCTGGATGAAATCCAAATAATCTTCTTCGCCACTTGTAGAATAATCAATGGGAAATATAAATACACACTAGTCACTTTACTGGCTATACCGCTTTATTCTGTTATCTATGAAGACCTGAATTCTCTCCTCTCCAAAATTGAGCAACAACCTTATTCATCAGTTGGCATGAATTCATTCATCGATACAGTAAATCCTAATGGTATGCATACACTACAACTCCATTCAAATACACTATCAATGTTCTTCTGTAACATAACACAATTTCTAACTGTTCCTATATTTTTTGATATTTTGAAGTCATCTGCAAATATAAGGCCTTCTGATGATATTGGTACTTTAGGCAAGTCATCAATGAAGAGTACAGAAAGAAGCGGCCGAAGGTTGGAACCTTGAGGCACTCAAGAATTCGTTTAAAATTTTCCAGATGTGTTTCCATTATGTTAGGTAATTATGTGTCTGGCAAATTAGATTATATGATAATTCAGAAATACTCAGTTTTTCTAGTAATATGTCAAGATTAACTTCATCGGATGCCCTACTGAAATACGTATATATTACATCAAGCTGAGATTTAAATTTCATTGACTCAAACACATGATTACTAAATAGAAACAGATTGGTGTTAGATGATTTTTTTGACATAAATCCATGTTAATGTGATACTTCATTATTTTCCACGTGTTTGTACAATTCACGATATGATATTTGTTCAAAAAGTTTGGCGGGGGCACATACAATTGATATAGGCCTATAGGTTTTTCGATATCAATTTTATCACCGGACCTAAATATGGGACATACCAAAGGTGCTTTCCAGACTGATGGGAATATACTAGTTTTCAAAATGAGGTTATGAATATGTATAAGAGGCTGCCGCACCCATTCACGGTAGGCCTTCAATATATAAGGTGGTTTTCCATCGTTTTGGGTTTAAGCTTTTTAGTGCTACATCAAGGTCCAAGTCATCAACTAAACTCAGTACTAGTGTATAATTTGTTACGTCTAAGTTAAAATCGGAAAGTAAATTGTAAGAGACTTTTTTGTCCGCATACATTGCAAATGATTCTGTTGTTTTTTCTCTGTTATCTCTACTCCGTTATATATAAATTTATCACTATTTCAATTCATTATTATATTTTTTTTTAATTCTTATAAGCTTAGTTACCTCTCTTCTTACTTCTTAGTATTTATCATTGGAATAAGTGAATATGTTTTTCAGTTTTCTGTATCTCTCTTTCTCTCTCAGAATACTTTTTATGCCGTTTATGATCCAAGTGGAATACATTTCAGATTCACTGTGATGAACATATTTTGGCACACATTCCTCAATAATATTATTCCATATACTATAGAAATTATGTAAAGCTCGGTTCACTTCTAGTTTTTCGTTCACCACTATATCCCAACTCATATCCCTGACACGCTTTGTTAATGTTAGGAAGTTAGATTCTCTATAGTTGTACCTTGTAAAATTTTCAATATTCATGTTTCTACACGTATCTCCATTTGTCATATTTTTAATACAAATTTCAAGAGCGGGATGATATTCATCTTCTTTAACAATTGGCACATTTAACTGTACAAGTATATAAATTATTCTTCGGAGAGATTACTAAATATAATGTTTTTCGTGATCGTTCTTAATGTTATTATATAATATGAAATCATTAAAATCCATGGAATCATGAAAACTGTCAATTATTTCGTTCAATTCATTTTTATAATAGGTAGTTTTGGTTATGTCGGGTATATTAAAATCTCCAAAAATATGAACATTTCCAGATATTCTCATGTTATTCTGTAAAAATTCAAAAACTGATTTGTATACACTAAATAAACTCCCAGAAGTAATATATACCCCTCTAGAAACGTACCTGCAACATTTTGCTTCAATTCCAACTATAACTGCTCCAAAGAATGTATGATTCTTTAAAACTTTCAATACTTTATATTTCTATATAAAAAATAAATTCCTTCAATATCATTCTGAATAAGATATAAGCTATGAATTATCGACAAGTTTTTCAATCATGTTCAAAGAAAACGAACTTAATTTCTGTTTATAAAGAAGCCTCACTTGAAAATGAAAGGATTAACTCTGATCACGACTTCAGGATCTCATATATAATTGATAAATTCATGTCAAATGGATCATAAAAAAAATTAACGTAATAATGTGGTCTGGAATAGGGAGTTTATGAAAGCCATTTTCAAATACACAAAATTACAATAAGACTTTCCCATCATGTAATAGGTGCTTCACAATACGAAAGGAAAAACAAAACAAAGCATATCCCAGCAAAAATGAATTGTAGAAGTTTCCTTTTCTTCTACTTGTCCAGATTCTCTACATTCTGAATTAGCCTGACAGCGTTGTCATGCTTCACAAAAATTCTGCCATTCATAGACCATGCTGAATGACGTCCATATTTTGCTTTTGCAGCTTTCAAAAGTTCATATGCCCAATCTGTTGAATTTCCATTTATTAAAATGGTTGAACTCTTCAAATTTGTTCTTGCCTTGAATATTTCCTTTTTTTTTCAATGGTGACACAAACGTAACAATAACTGACCACAAAGATGTTTGTGCTTCTTTGTGTTAACCAATTCTGTGCCTTGACGGAAAATTCAATTGAATCTGAAAAGTGGGGCTGTACAATGACTAACCGTCTCATCAACCTACAGACAGTTCATAAATTGATACCAAAGACTGTATTCAAATTGAATCACCCGACTAATTAATAATTTTCAGAAACTGAAAAACTTCACTTTTTCATCTTCTATATCAAACATCTGGAATCACAAAAATGAGCATGAAGTCATTGATATTTTTCATAACTATAACATTCGGCTCCGTAATATTACCTCGGCCGGTCCTAAGGCCCAAAAAGTAATTGAACAAATATGCTTCACATACTCGTGAGGGGTAAAATATATAACCTTCTAGCCAGTTCAGTGAAGGAATTGTATAATCCATAATAATAAAAACTCATAAAATAATAGAAAATCGTATTTGATATTCCATCCGCTTGTTTCAGTTTTCTTGTTGATCAATTGTGTGAAAAGAAAACATGAATCAAATTTGTATATTCAGTTATCCATGTTGCAGCAAACGGTTATCCGTACCAATAATACAAACAATCCAAATAATCATGGATCTTCAAGTTGCTACATAATGTCCATCATATTCCTAACGCGCATATTTCTGCCTTTTTTGAATATAGGAGGCTGAATGAGTAGATAAAAATGTACAACGAAGCACACAAACATGAAAACAAAATTAAATTCACAATGATGATGATGGTACAATACGGTCTATTTATGTCTTTGAATAGTTTATTCCTATGTTTATTTCGATATCTTGTCATCACCTCCTAACAAGTCTATGATTTCTGAAGGTCTAGCCTAATTTATTCTCAGTTTCTCACTTTATGTTGTATATAATTGTGTATTATATCATATGGAGAAGAAAAGGTATATTCATTTGCTCAAATGAATGAATATTCATATGAAACAATTTATTCTGAATGCTTTTTATGAATTTGACGTCCGCCATTTCCACAAGGAATTCCAGTTCTGAACTCAATTGTTAAGTAGAATTGAATTTAATCTGGTGAAATACTTTTGAAAGTTGAAAAACTCAAATCCATCATGAGTCACATAACGACTTTCCACTCAATTCGAATACCTTAGGGTTACACTGATAATGTCGACGAGGAAACTATAAATTGCATTAAAAGTAGTCGTGAACCACTAGACGAAGTTTCCGAACATTTCATTCGCAGTATTCAGCAGCGAATTCAGAACCAAGCTACGAATTCTCTGGAGGTTATACGACACTGAAATATAACTTTTTCTGTGAAATATATCACAGACATTCCCGGATGGGAATTACTTTTCTCGCAATCAAGTACATCCGAGAAAGCAGCATTGGTATTTTTTATGTTAAGGAAATTGCTGAAGGTTCGGTGAATATTATAACAAAGTCGCAGAGAAAAATATTATTCATTTCTCTTCAAGAAATGACGTTTTCCTGAACGTCAGAAGCATTCAATAGAATTTTTTTTTCAGCTGTAGTTAATCAAGTGGTATATAAATCTTATATTTTGTGAAAGCTATTATTATTTTCTTTTGTCGTTAATGAAATGTGAACATGATGCAGTATCTTCATATTGGAACTGCTATATTTACGTTCAAATCGAAATTATTTGGAATGAAGTATACTTTTTGATCTGTTTGATTTGTTGATTTGTTTTTGAACAGAAAGGTTTCAAGTATTGGACAATTTTTTCAAAAGTTAGTGAATGGCATATCGCCTGTTATTTTCATTATTTCATCATCCATTTTGTTATCCTTTTACGGTTGGTTAAATATCTTATAATCAACTAATGATTTTTGAATAGTTGAATCAAAATTTTTGATTAACAAGATTGCTACAGAAGTTTGATGTTTTGACTGATTCTACTTGATATTAATTTCATTCAATAAAATCTTCAGAATACTTTCCATCTGAAGGTTTTCATCTATTGCTTTCCAAATGGAACTCACAACAATTTATTTGACCATATTTTGTTGATTTTTAAAATTATTCCGTATTTCTGATAACACATCTGATTTATATTCATAGCGAGTCATATATTAAACCGATTTGCGTTTCATTTCCGCGGGTTCATGTTCCTCAAGAAAGTGATGAGCATCTCCTGAATTTGATCGTTATTTTGTGTATGTTGTGGAGTCTTGACCGAAAAAATTTATTTTTCGTATATTACTCAAGAGATTGTTTTCTTGTTTATACTGAGTTGTATTGAACACGGGTTGTTGATAACAGTTAAAATAATCTCAAAGAAGTTGGTTTTCATGAAACGTTTTCAGACAATCAGAAACTATTTCAGTTTTGTTGCGTGTTTGCAACTACTAGCATCACAAACTTGAAATGAATTTCCATTATTTCGTTAAATTTATATTGTGATTTGAAATTTGCAGATGAAACTTTTCTGTGAATAGTTTTGCTTGAAATTGAATGAAACGTGAATTTTTTCGGTTAATGATGCGAATATAGTGATGAAATATGTAGAAATTGAATGAAATTTTCATCAAATATGTAAAAATATCCATCTTGAATTATGAGTTTGGAAATAAATATTTCTGCACATGCATCAATGAGGATTTGAAAGTTTTGTCGAAGTCTTAGATGCAGTTGAATTCATTTACATTCATTGAACGCTTGGGACTAACATGAAGTTTGTTTGGAAAAATTCCCATTCAAGTTGTAGTCTTGAATATTCAAAAAATTCATTCAGAATTGTTTCTTGGAATCGATCCTGTGAGCTGTTTGGATATGTAAATAAAAAAAAATTCCGTTATATTGAGAGATTTTCAGATATCCCGGCCTGATTGAATTGTTCCGAATGAATCTATTTGAAAAGCAGAGTTTTTACGATGGACACACGGAAGAATGCAAGTCATTGTTCACATTATCTTCAAATGAAGCTATTATTTTTTATTGGTATGATATGAAACCGATATTGTAGAAAAAATTTTGTCTGAAGGCTATTCACATCACGGAAGTGTACAGGTCGGACAGAAAGGGTTAGTATTACTTCTTCAAAAATGGGTAATCGCCAACTTCAGAAAAAATCATGAATTTCCGAAGGTCTGTGACATTTTGTTGATATGGAATCATATTTCAAATATTTCTTATATTATACTTCTAAATTTTGATATTGGATAATTTTTTTTATAGTTGAGTGTTTTTACAGCCTTTTCACTTTTCATCTTACTGAAAAAAGGCGCCCCTTTTTAACACTATGAAGTATTTGCTTTTACATTTTTCGCTATCAAAGTTGACTGTGGGATGGACCACTGAGAAAATTACTCCAACTCTCAAAAGCTGGACGTTGATTGAAACTGAAAAATTTCGACTATGCCGGTGTTTTTCATTAGCAATTTTTTTTTGTTGATAATTATGAATATTGAAGTTTGAAAACGAATACCCATTTGTTTTTGATTGAAAATAAGAAGTTCCCGAAATGAGATTTTTGGATTCAGGTTTCGTTTGAACTATAAGCCTCAAAGGACTTCTCAGAGTAGGAAACTGAACCACGATTCTCAATTCGAGAAAAATGATACGTACTGAACACGTTGAGTATTATAACACTTTTTTATGCAGACTTTCGAACAACAGGTTCCAGAGCAAGTGGTCGTGGTATGGCGAAATGATAAAGAGGCACTAAACGATTTTCTATCATATCTAAACTCCCTCAACTCAATTCACGATGGAAAGAGAAATCCATGAGACTATAGCTATCTTGAATATTCTTGTGAATATGCATGAAGGTGGGCAGGAAACCAACAGGAAATCAACACACACACACACAGATAGGTATCTGAAAAAAAACTCTAACTACCGGCCCCAACAAAAGAGAGGGGTATTTTAAACGTTGGTTGAGAGGATACGACGCATTTGTGAACCTTAGAGTCTCACTGAGGAACTTGAGCACCTGAAACATGCCTTCAAATAAAATGGTTACAACGTAGTGGAATTCAAGTGGGCCATCCGCTCCAGGAGAGAGATCGTCAAAGTAACAGCAGCTAGGCTTATTAGAGAAAACATTTTCCTTCCCTGTGATGAAAAAGTTGAAGACCAAATTGGGATATTTCCAGAGAAACACGACGTGAAACCAATATTTAGAAACACGAAAAATATCAGAAATTCTAAGGTCAGCTAAGGACCCAATAGAGCCTTCAGCAGCACCCGTGGTATACCGGCTTCCTGGTAGCTGTTGTCTCGTATAAACCGACAAGTTAGCAGTAGCTCTCAAAGATGACACTCACATTATATCATTCGAAGATATACAAATACTCAATTAGACTCAAAATTACTATCCAAAAATATATAGAGAGGCAATAGAAATCCAGGAACAGGAAAAATTCCAATAGAAAGGAAGAGGCAATGAACATCAATGAAATCTGGCTACTTTTCCTCAATTGTACACAAACAAGGTTATTCATTCCAAATAAGGGAAACGAAACCGCGCTTCCCTATATTAATATAAAATCGGAGACAAATTCCATCATTGAAGTTGGAAACAACTCGAATACTCCGTCCGTTACCTCATCGCCTTCAAAAAGGCGCAGTAGTGGACGAAACGTCAAGCATATGAACCTGCAGAGTACGGCTAAAAACTCGGAGAACAGCTTCGACACAGTAATCTTTGGCAGTGAAAATTTTATGACATTCTTGTTCATAACCTACTATACAATTCACGCAAACCCTCCCGGTTATAAAATTGATATTTTGAGTACAAATCTAAGAAGTAAAACGAAATTTCTTGTAATTCAGTATTCACACTCTTGAGAGTACTTATTCTGGTGGGATTATTCTCCCAATTTGTTTCTGAAAAAAACTTGTTAGTATCACGTAGACCTCTTTCTGAAGAGGTTCGAAAGTTTCCTATTGTTTTAGTATTTTAAAAGAGAAGAAAAAACCCAATCGATTATAATAATGTACTGGACTGTTAAATATGCGAA
This sequence comes from Leptinotarsa lineolata, assembly GCA_015342045.1. NCBI lineage: Eukaryota > Metazoa > Arthropoda > Insecta > Coleoptera > Chrysomelidae > Leptinotarsa > Leptinotarsa lineolata. Next base: position 5,975 of record WOGR01000666.1, on the reverse strand, counting down.
ATAAATAACGATTATCATTTCATGATGTTCACATAATTTTTCAGAAATAAAAAAATCTACGAATTATCTACCCAATGTAACGTCATCGTTGAGATTACTGTAATTTCCGTTATATTTTCCTTCACATATTTTCAGTTGCTGTTGGTACAATTCAGTAAATATTCTGATAGGAATCATGATAATTTCATTAGTTTGCTTCAGTAATTGAATAATTGATGTATTTGTTCTGCTATGTTGGTAATTACGATATAGTTTGAGGTTGTTTCATATGTTTTCCCAAATAGTACATTGAAACTTATTGAATAATACAGCGAAATGCTACTTTATATTTTGGGCTCGTCTTATATAAATGAGATAAATTGTAGTACCCCCGCTTGCGTATATAACCACACATTTTAAAGCTAGATGACAAACGCTGTACTCTCTTTTCTCAGGCAACACCATTCACGCCCAGTCTGACTCATTTATTGTTTGTGTGTCGAGCCATACACATTACTCATCGATAGGAAAATTTTCTTTGTGTTTGGATATCATTCCAAAACTATCCAGAAGGCGACGTAGCCGTAGTAAAGAAAAAAAATCAAAATGATCATGTGGACAATCAGAAACGAATTCGGAAGTTGAGAAGAGGGTTGGAAGATTTAGAAGATAACTTGCAGAGAAAATTGCAGGAGATTTTTCTTACCCAGAAGGAAGAAAAAGGTCTGCAGCGTACGCTGAGCATAGCTGGAATGTGTCACATTCGCCTAGTTTAGTAAATTCATTATACTGTAGTTAGAGTTCGATGGAACATGTCCCAGTGAGAGGACAGAAAAACAGTGAACCACAAGGTAGGTTCCTGAATACTTGTAATAGCATTGAAATATTGTTTGTGATAACAATAAGCAAGGATATATTAGACTTTCGATAGTCTAATTATAAATATTCGAATAATAATTATCTGTGTGAGGATGATTTTTTGACACCCCAAGGTAGGTTCCTAAATGCTTGTGATAGCATTGAAATATTGTTTGTGATAACAATAGTCCAGAAAATATTGGGCTTGTGATAATCTAAATATGAATATATTGATAATTATCTATGTGAAGATAATTTTTGAACACCCCAAGGTAGGTTCCTAACTGCTTGTGGTAGCATTGAAATATTGTTTGTGATAACAATAGACAAGGAAATATTAGTCTTGTGATAGTCTTAATATAAATATATCAATAATTATCTGTGTGAAGATGATTTTTTGGACACCCCAAGGGATGGGAACTGTTCAACACGAATAGTTGAATTTTCTTACTCGAGAAATATGGCAGTGGTGCGAGAGGAAAAACTTTTTCATTTCTGCATGATATATTAGATCATGGAATAACCTTGAAGCGGACAAAGAATCCCATGAGCTATGGAATGGAACGATATAAAAAATCAATACTGAGGTATTTCAAAAGATATCACTTAGCCTTGGACAACCGGAAATATACTTATTTACCACCAGACATAATAAGAAATGTGAAAAATCTATATCATGGTTGACAGATCCTGAATGTTGGGCCGTAGATGCCTTCACGCTGAATTGGAGCAATCTCTTTTGCTATGCATTTCCACCTTTCTGTATGATATTGAAACTTTTACGAAAAGTCATTGAAGACAAAGAGGGGTTGAGTTGTGGTTCCTAAATGGATTTCTCAACCAATGTACCCTGTTTTCATCTCATTATTAATTAGTGAGCCAGTTCAATTTGAACCAAATAGAACCCAAATAGAACTCTCAATTCTATTAGATCAGCTATCTCGCAAATAGCTGGCTCAAGTATAGCACATGATTTTAGGGTCAAGAGATTTTATTTTCCAGAGGCGTTTTCAGTCTACGACCAACCACACCCAGTTATGTTAGAAACATGTCATCGGAAAAAATCAGCCTGGAAATGCTAACCCACAAACTGACATGCGGTATTATTAGTCCTTGCCACGGATCATCGTGTGCAAATCTTAGCTAACAAAGAGGTTCAAAATATCACCAGAACGAGTGATGGTCTAAATATCAAAAGACCTGGAAGGATAAAACACCTTTTTTTTTAAGGAAGACCCGAGAGTATGCTCATCAAGTACATTTTTGGAATATTTAGCGAAGACGGAGGAATTTTGCAGTACCTCATCGGACCACCTTTTCATCACATACAAAAAGCCTTACCATCAGCAGATGGATAAAGGCAATTCTAGAAAATAGTGGCGTAAACACATCCAAATTCACTGCGCATAGTACCAGACACGCCTCGACGAGTACCAGCTGCTGCTTGAAAGGGGGTCAGCCTAGATGCAATCAGACTAGCAGCGGAATGGACGGAAGAGTCGAGAATCTTCGCAAATTTTCATCAGATAATTTTGCTGAAAAAGTTTTGAATTCCTAGCTGTTACTTAAAAAAAATCTGCTTTGTATTTTGTTCAAAATGTAGTGTGAATATATTTTTTGTCGAGTTATCTTTTATCAGTAAAGAGTTTAGGACTCATACTTTATCGATACTGTTTACTTGCGAAGGATTCTCAATTGTATTCATTATAGAGCGTCAATCACGTAATTGAACCCGTGATGAATGTGCCACAGAAGTATTACTTCTGGGAAAAAACAGAAGTTACCGACGAATTCTTAGTCGACTCAATGAGTCTCAAACATCCATCACACGAATCTTGCAAAGATTTTGTGGAAGAGGCAGATTATGCTCATGCAATCGAGTGACTACCTCTATTCAGGGTCGATATTCGAGAATTTTGGCACTTCGACAGAGGTTTGTTACACATCGAAATCTACAAATTCAGTTTCAAAACGTGCATGCTATACAAATCAGTACAGAAACTGTTCGCCAGCGACATAGGGAATACAACTTAACACCTAATATTGCTGCCTGACGTCCTCTGTTAACTACAAACCATCGAAGAAAGAGACTACGTTATGCCAGGAAACACGTCAATTGGTAACAGGCTGACTAGAAATGAATGTTATTCACTGATGAGTTCCTATTTTATTCAGACAATAACAACAGACGTATTCGTGTGTAACAACATCCCAATGAACGATATGCTCAATGTACTTTTTCACAAATCACATCAGTTGGTGGAGGCTCCGTTATGGTGTAAGGTGGTATTTCATTGACCGCACGTACGGACCTCGTAGTCAAACAAAATAGGTCCGTTACAGCTGAAAGGTACATAATGAAGATTTCGGAGCAACACGTAGTATCATTCGCCCATTATATCGTCGAAAATTTCTTACTGATATAAGAAAACGCCAGACCCCATGTTGCACAAATACTCAAAAATAACCTCGAAGATGGTGAAACTTACACCATGGCATGGCCAGCATGTAGCCATGAATCAAATCGAATAAAAAATATCTGGGAGATACCTTTGGTAGGAGATTGAGAGAGCCCCCGAACCAACCAAACAACTTAGTAATTGCGAAAGAGGCTGATTGGAGAGGACTGAACCAGAATGAAATAAGGCACGTAATTTGAGGTTTGGGCCGACGATATGATGCTGTTATACATGGTAGAAGTAAAAACACTCGTTATTGACACTTGACATTTCTCTGTATATTTTCGTTAACTATTTTCCAACAATATTTTGTTTGTAATTCACTTTTTCTTCTGTTACGTCAACCCTCGATGTGATACAGTACTACAATTACTAATACTGTGTAAGTTAACTCTGAAGATGTTCCATTTTATTTTTCTCCTCTGACTACAAATAAAATTAATTCATTTAAGTGGTGCTTCAATTTCTTGAAGAAGTGTATATGAACACGCTTCGGGAGAATAAACCTTGGTCCTCACAGTCAACGCATATACCACTGATGATCTCTACAATAGTAGCTGGCGAAACGTTTGGTACTCCAAGTTCTATCCGACCACTTCCTATAAGCCAAGATTTTGGCCCTGAAACTTTGGTTGAGTAATAATCTACTAAATGTCATTCATGAAACAAAATGGTAACTGAGATCACATCTCTCAGGGTTTAATCCAATACCATTTTCATGGGCAGAAATTCGATCTTTGATTGATCTAGACATTTGACCAATTCAATATGTTGCAGAATTGATTGGATTTGACATGTATCCCTATAATATCGAATCAAATGGTCAGAGGTTTTCACGCTATCCACTCTCACTCTGCAGCTTCCAGGTAAAGGGGATGCATCCGCCCAATCAGCAGCGAATAGTGGACTGTAAGGGGTTGATTGCTCTGTGAGTATGAGGGAGCACACGTAAATCAGCACTTTCAATTTCTTGATACTGTCACTGTCGAACTGAGCCATTGTCCGTCCATCGCGTAAAGCAATTTTTTGGCTTATCCCCCTGACGATATGCGTCAGAAAAACAAACATATATGGGGTAATGCATAATCTGAAATTCATTCATTCATATGCTTATTACTGGAATATATGGAGGACAGACATTAAAAAATTCAACATTTTCGCCCGTAATAAATATTTTTTTCAAGAGTGAACTTGTGAAGATATGAGACATAGCTTCACAAGTGGTATCTGAAGAAGACCTTGGACGGTACAGACTGTAAAAAAGGCTGGCCTGTGAGATCGTAATGGAGAAAGTGATTTGAGGCTTGAGTGACTTTATGCTATAATACTTGAAAGATATTCGAAACAAGAGTAAGGTTTAGCTTTAATACTGATCGGAGACTTCTGATCTGGGCATGAGAAAAATATATAATTCTAAATATTGATATCGTAATACTCATTGACAAATTTCACATTAAAATTTTTCGCTTCGAACATGGATAGTACTTCTTACGGATCTTACGTTACCAACTTGAAATTTCTATATCAATCAAGAAGAACCTTTGCTTTCACCTACCTTGATACTATGACGTGCTGCTCTCTACTTCTTCTCGAATGGAACACTTTCTCTAGCGAGGGTGAGTTTCACTTATAATAATAATTATTGATTTTCATGTCCTATAGTGAAGACAAATATCAACCCTGCTCCCTCGTTACTCAGCTAATTCACTGAACCCTTTCGATTTTCTTGATGAAACAAGATATGTTATCTTTTCTAATTTATTGGCAAGGAAGGTCAAGAGACAATATCATATAATTACATAAGAACGAAGCAAAACAATTTACAAAGAAATAAGCAACTTCTTCTACTGAAATTACACAAAGCAATTGGTGAGAAATAAATTCAACTTTCAATCGCTAACCTTGACTTTTCCTCAAAAGTACCCCAGAATGGCAACTCTAGATAACTTGAGATGAGAACTTTGATATTTGAAAGAACTTAAATATTCGAAAGAACTTTGATATTTAAAAGAACTTTGATAAACTGATCAAATAACTGACCGTCGGTGCATGGATAGATAGATGAGAAATGATACAAAGATTGACTTACAAGCTTCACTCACTTTTGGATAGACAAGGAAACCAATGAGATAGAATTAACCAAAAACTTGAAGGTAATAATATTCTTCCGAACACTCGATACAAAACAAAGAAAGTTTACTTGTTGAGAATCAAAATGCAACTTACTTGTTGAGAATCAAAAATGCAACTTACTTTGTATTCGACAATTTTTTTCATTACAACCATTTCTCCCTCTTAAGAAATTATATTTTCTTACTTTGGATTTATTATTGGTTATCGGGTGCCACTAGTGATTTCGGGTCAATCAGAAGGCTCGATCTTATTATCTCTTCGATTTGAGGGTGTGTGACGCCCACAAAATTAAAATTGAAGTTACCACTTCTGTCGGGGGTTTAACTTGAGGGTTTCGTCAACAGGTGGCGATACTTGTACCCAAAATATGAAATAATGTTTCAATTTAGTTATTTACCGTAAAAAATGTAATCTGATAGAGATGCATGCATTACTTTACATCATTTATAAACCTATGAACCTTCCTATAATATGAGAACGGGTGATAGTTGCCCTTACAATTTTCATCTCTTCGTGGATAATTGTTTACTACGGCTTATGAAATTT
>WOGR01000665.1:0-23642 GCA_015342045.1 Leptinotarsa lineolata | reverse complement strand
TATTGCGGTCAGCAATCTGATATTCTGAAATACGGGCTCTCAATTTCCCTACTTCTCAAATGATGACACGCAGTAAGGGTTTTGTGACTTGACGCCGGGGTCGTAATCTGCCTACTCCCTAGGTCTCATCACTGGTCTCTGAGGGTCCCAATCTGCCTACCCCCAGGCAATGTTGTGAAACGTATCGCCATGCATCTCACTGTCACGCAATACATCTCGCAACATTACACACTATATAGGTACGCTTCTGTAAGTCACAACCCCGTTCCCACTACCAACACCAACTCACCATCGCTTCCACTTCCAGTCCGTCCCTCCATAACATAATTACCAGACCAGTAGAGAGGAGTAGAGAGGAGTAGAAACCCAAAATGTTAAAAAAAAATTCTCCTCAAAATGCATTGTTTTTAAAAACCTGAACAAGTGCTAAAAAAAACTAATATTAAATCTTAAGTTTTATCTTATGTTTGAATAACATTTTAGTGGAGACTATAAAATGAACGCAACAAATGATAAAAGAAGAAGAATAAATTGAAAAGAAGAGGATGTGATGATTAAATTTTGACAAATGACAAACTTGAAATCAAAATATGTCAAATTTATAAACTCACTTTCGTTTTTTTTCAAATGAGAGCAGTAAAATGACGGTAGTTGAATTTTTTGGTTGTACATTTTTGGCCTTTGGCTCACCCTTTGCAATGTTTTTGTTTACCATAGTTCATGACCCAGTGAGGATTATTATACTTATAGCTGCGGCATTTTTCTGGCTGCTGTCCTTATTATTTTCTTCTTTGGTGTGGTACATTGTAGTTCCCCTAAGAAAAGACTTAGCCTTTGGATTAGTATTCGCAGTTATTTTCCAAGAAGTGTTCAGGTTCATTATATACAAAATACTGAGAAAGGCAGAAAATGGTTTGAAGAAAATAACAGATGACAGTGTTACTTTGATTGAAAACAAACATATTCTGGCTTATGTGAGTGGACTGGGGTTTGGAATAATGAGTGGAGCATTCTCGCTAGTCAACGTTGTAGCAGATTCTGTAGGACCTGGGACCATGGGACTCAAATCTGGAACCGAAATGTTCTTCCTCGCAAGTTCTGCAATAAGCTTAGGTTTTATACTGCTTCACACATTTTGGAGCGTAATATTTTTCAATGCTTTTGATAATAAAAACATAGTCCATATAATATATGTTATAGTGTCTCACCTGCTAGTCTCTTGCTTAACACTATTGAATATAAGTCAGCCATACTCGGCTTGCCTTGTACCACTGTATGTTACTTTGATAGTAACAGGTTGTTTGGCATTCAAAGTTGCCGGGGGATCATACGCTTCTTTTAAAAGCTGCATTTCATTTAAGTAGTATCTGAATGGTTTCACAGCTTTTATAATTTATTAATTAATTTTACTCATGTGAACAAGACTTACAAGCTATATAATATAAGTACCTATTTGTAATAAAATAACTATTAAAACATCAATTGTAAATTCAAAATGCCTTTTACTTGATAATATTTCAGTAATTATTTGTTGCAAATCTTATGAACCATAAGGAAAATATATAGTAAATGTTTTGACTGAAAGTGCAGTTTTCACCACTGATGTATTGATACATCCAGTATAGATGGAAAATATGAATTCATTTAGTGATCAAAAACTTCATATTGAACTATCAGCTACTGCTGATAAAATTGCAGACAGCTGAAATCATTTAGACCTTTGCTTTATTTAGAAAAATATTGAAGTACAAAGAGTCACTTTTCTATGGTTTTCTTTTTCTGACTGGTATTTTCGTTTAAACTATACTTTCGATTCTTCAATGCAAATTTTATTGAATATTCTCATTGTTCTATAAACTTTAGTTTTTAGACCCCCACAAGAAGAAACCAATGGGTTACAAACCTGTAGGTCATTGAATGCTGCCCCTTTTTCCAATCTGGTACTGTATGGAAAATGGAGTTCTTGATAATATTTGTTTCTTTGGTAAATATTTATTCTTGAATGATAACGCAATACGAACTATATTTGCAATTACTAGACGATACTATCAACCCTACTTTGACTGATATTATTACCAATTAATAACATTACATTTTTATGTTTCAACACTACTGTGCTCCTCTGCATCATTATACTAGAAGAAGAGGTAGTATTGACTGGTCTTCATGGTGACCAGTTTTATCCTTTCTCAATTCATTTTTGTGGGGATATCTGAAAAGTACAATCCACAGAAAGCAAATGATTATCATTTTGAACATTCCATCAAATAAATACCAAAAAAGTAGTTAGCTGAATATGATTCGACTTTTTGTATTTTTCCGCCAAACAAACACAATTTCAAGAACCATGACATGGCATCCTACTCGAACCCTAATACCAATGAGATATTTTGGGTTTCTCAGTCTTGCTTGGAGGTGCAAGTAGAAAAAATGTGCCCCTTTTTATGAAAATTGACAGGTTACTGATGTTTAATTTTTTCAGCGCATATGTTTCGTTTTCGTTTGTTCACCCTGTATATAATAGTGCAGAAAGCAAAAAAAACTCAAATTATACCAAAGACCAATCGCACTACTTCCTAAAAATGGTACAAATAACTATTAAATAGTACATGAAGCATTCGAATTTTTTATTTTGATATTCTTTTTTTGGTAATTTCACAGGACGCATTCTTTAGAGCTACAAAAAACATTTTGACGATTACAAGAAAATACAGTTACAAAATAAATGAAAATAACACTTCATTTACTGATAAAATTCTGCTAGGTTAACAACTTGAGAAAACAAATGTACCATTTAAAATTTATTTCATTTACTAAAACAATACTTTTTAGTAGTGATGTTGACTGTAGGAAGTCATAACTGATGTTACCTATATATGTTAATGTAAAAGAGAAAGTTTTCAACAATGTATGAAATTGAAGACCACCATATGAACTTCCACAAAAAAATCCTAAAAGAAAGCTATATAGTTTAACTCAATCACATTCACCTACATTTTATCTTTAGGAGCAGAGTTATTCAATGCTATTTTGGCATACCATGTCTTACCAATTTTAAGAAACTGTAGTAAGCGTCATGTTCCATCATTCGTTTTTTTAAAATTGAGACTTTGGATGTAGCTTACATAACAAATATTAGTTTTAGTACATTCATTAAAAACTATAAAGACACAATTTCAGTGTCAAAAAGATCATGAAAATATGAGTTGACTTGTGGTCCTGCTTTTTGTCCCAAACTTTATATTGTTCAAACGGGGTTAGCTTTTTTCTCTAAAGAATGAGAGAACATAGTGGTTCTTTGAACGCTAGAAAAAATTCCAAACTATCTTATAGGAGAGGAATGTGAGTTCAAACAAGACTATAATACGGTTTGAAATCCAATCTTGTTAAACTTTGAGAAATCAATATGTGACAAGAAATTGAATAAAAATATGCCTCATTTGAGGTTACAAGTGTTGGGAACATTTACACAAGGACAAAATAAAATGGAGTAATACTCCTTTGTTGAAATTATTTCCTAATGTTGAAGTTACTTTTTAATTGAATATATTTCTTCTTAGAATGTGTAAAAAATAGATTTCGCTCACTCCATGGTTCTCTCAATGAAATCGAAGCTTAAGGCGAACAAAAAACAGAAAATTTCCAAGGATTACATCAACCACTAGAAACGCGTTCTACAGTTTTAAAGGGACCAATAAATGAATGCATCAAATCAATCGTCTTATCAAGAATTCTTCTCTCTTCTAATGGAGATACATTAATCCTAAAACTTCAATTTTATGTGGAATAAGTTGCATAACATGAAATATTAATGTTTTGTTTGAAAGTGTTAACAATGTTCCTTGGTAACTGTTAGAGGTTCATTGAGGACTGGATATCAGTCTGAACCTCTAACATTCACGAAAGATCGATGTTATAAAACGAGATTTAGATGAATTTCGATTTAAAAGGGTACAGTAAGACAAACCAAACATAAATTTTATGGCAATTATCTGGCAGTGAAATACCATGAGTTAATAAATCTGAAAAATTGTTCAACTTTTATTATTACACGGTTTAGTCTACTAATTATTATCATAGATATGTATATTTCACAAAACAAGCCTCATATCTACAATCCGTACTCATAAATTTGGTTTGCATAGCTGGATCATGCTGTACGTTATTAGACATCCTGTGTCCGAAAATACAAGGATTTGTTTTTGTTACAGTTAAAGGTTTTGTTCTACGTAAAGTGCAATGCTCTCTAATGATACTAATTAAAAGTATGGTTTCACCACCGGCATACATCTGTGGTAAAATCATTAATATAGCTTAAAAACACAAAGTATCATGAGAAAGACGGTAAATTATTTGTAATGAAGAATGAATCATAAACGATAAGATGATAATATGACAGTTGCATTGCGGAGGATGTGACTCATGAAAGGACCAGCTTGAATGTATTTCGTATGTCGGAAGTTAATGAACCATTGAACAGAAGTTATTTGACATTTGTTTGAAGCCTGAGTTTTTGACAGTGAAAGATACAGTAAACTGATGGACTGCCAAACGCATACCAGGATTATTTATATTCTGACACGTTTTTCCCTGTGGGTTCATCAATAATTTACTACACTGAACAATAATGAAATTCAACTTTATTTCACTATTATTATAACAAAACACTTCAACTATTATTCGAATGTCTATCGCCTTATTAGATTGCTACGCGTATCGCACACTCTCAAACTTGACTGTTTTGATAGGCGGGTGGATAGCGCTTATATTTGGCAATCGAAGGTGGTAGAATATTCTTTGGAATAACATCAAAGGGTCGGTAGCGGTATTCTCGTCACATCTAGAATGCCGGCGAACCTCGAAGAATCCCTAAGCGTTATTCGGACTGAGCGCGCTCTTAGCCACGTCACGGTTGAGTTAGCGCTACCAGTGTCGGCCGGCGTTATTTTCTTTAGGGTATGATTTATAAGAATTCTTATTATTTTGACTCTGAACTTGATACGGTTCGAATGAATTATACTGCTTCATTCAAATGAAGTTATGAAATATATTGACATTGACGAAATTATTTGGGCAGTAGATTTTCATTCCAGCTCAAGTCCTGATCCGGGTCATTATTATATCGTGACGCTGAACAGTTCTTACTAGTTCCTATTCATTACATCAGCAGTTCCATTCATTACAGCATACTATGAGTATATTCATCTTTATAAGAGAAATGATATAACTTGATCAAGGAATGTCATGTCACAGTAGTGCTGTAGTTTTTGCCAGAGTATTTTCTTGTACACATCTAATAACGTCTAGATCAATTAAGTTGTTCTTTCCTATTTCCAATATCTCCTAAGGGGTTCCTCCCGAATAGTAATTTATGACAACAGCAAAAAAGGAAAACTCAAATATTTGTTGAAAAATTCATTTTTGTGGCGGTTATGTATTGTGAAGGCCATAAATAGAAAATTATTTTACAATTCAGATTTATATAGTGTTAAATGCCTAGGTACTTCTGTGCATTTCACGGCTTTCAGGCAAAATGTTCATAATTGGATAAAAGAGTTTTCATGTGGCAACGTTGCATATTAGTTATTTGGCCACGCCCGACGGTTTTGTCTTTTTAAGTTATTTATTTCAACTTTCGTTAGTTCGAAAGGTTATGTTGATAGTGTTGAAACTTTCAAAGAGGAAATGGTATGCTGCAGTTAAATGTAATTTTTTTCTGGTAAATTAATTCAAACTTTTTCAGTCGGGAGGAGGTGTAAATATATGCAAAGTGACCCCTGAAGTAAAACAAGCTTTGAAAGAATTCAGGTTCCACAAAGGAGAAGACACAGCTGCTCTAGTTTGTATGTTAAATTTTACAGTATCTGACTAATCTTTGACCTATTTCTTAATTATTATTTTGATTTCAAATACTTCTATTTCTGTATCCTAAATATAAATATCTCAATAAAATTGTAATGAGAAGATACCTATTTAAAAAAGGCCTGGACATTGTCTTCAACGTAACTATCAAAATATATTCATTCCAAATACAAACATGAAAGTGAATCTGAAACAAACAAATACTTATTTTATGGATATTGAGTTACCAAGAAATCACCCTTTTTCAACAAGTTTGTTACAACAATGCAAATTGAAATATGTGAGATTTTTTCAGACGGAAATCATCCATACAACTTTTCTTTTATCCCAGTCATGAATCAAATATAAAATATTTTAATACATTTTTGTAGATCAACACAATTCTCTTTTAATTTTTTTTCTAAATTCTGAAAGTCGAAAGTTTTTACAGTGAAAGTTGACAGAGAAAAGCAGCAAATAATACTTGACAGAGAATTTGATAGCGTCTCTTTCGAGGATCTTCAAGAATATCTGCCAAGTCATCAACCACGATACATTGTTCTATCATACCGACAGAGGCATAAAGATGGTAGAGTGTCATATCCTTTGTGCTTCATTTTTTTCACTCCAAGAGACAGTCATGCAGAGTTGCAGATGATGTATGCTGGTTCAAAAATAGCTCTCCAACAAGAAGCAGATCTCACGAGGGGGTATGAGATTAGAGAGTTGGAAGATTTAACAGAGGAATGGTTATTGGGAAAATTAGGAAATTGAGGTAGGTATAAAATTATAAATCATTTTGTTTAATGAACTTCAAACCTATATATCAATAATTCTGTCAAAGACTTTTCAGGGCATTCTGTTCGATAAAGTAGTATTCTAATATTCCAGATTTTCATCCTGAAGATGACACCTGACATTTGAACTCCTTAGATGTGTTCCTTTATCTTCATAAATATATTAATTATATATAGGGTTCGTCCATTAATCAAGTGAGGATCGAAAAGGGGAAGGTGGTTCACCAAAAAATCACCACTTACTTTTTTTTGAAGAAAGTATTGCTGATACACACAAAAATACAAAAAATAAGAATAGAAATACTAACGAAGAGACAGATATAAAGATAGTAATTGCTAGTACATAAAGTAACGATTATGTATAAAAATAGCATCTAAGTGACTCAACACTTGTGTTATGCTACAAATTAATACTAAAATTACAGTTGTGTATAGAGAGTAAGGCAACAATTTAGTGGCAGTGTATCTATTTGTGTTCTAATATGACAAATTCAAAGTAATTTTCGAAAATAATTTTTTTTGATTCTATAGAGAAGGCTTGTATAATTTTCAATACGTTTTATCCTTAGAGGTAGAATATTACACATTTTAGGTAGTGTGTAAGTTAAAAAGCGATGACAAATATTTTTATTAAATTTTGGAGTGGGTAGCAATTCGTTTGTTGTACTTCTAGTAATATGAATTGTGGGAATATATGAAATGTTTTGTTTTTGAATTCATACATACATAAACTATGAAACTATAATGTTCACTAAGATCTTCTGAATATATAAAATTAGTGTGATATGATCTTTTTTCTTTGAGATTATTTTCAGAATATAGTTCTTTATTACATTCAGTTTTTGCAAGGAACTCTTATACATTGCTTCTCACACCAGAACACCATAACGAAAAAATGATTCAACTAGAGATTTGTAAATCAACATGAGTATATTTTTTAGAAATAACCAATAACCCTAGTGTCTGTCTGGGACATTTTTTCATTACTGTGCTTCATTCTTCAGAATTAAAGATTATAACTGTATTTAAAGATACTATGATGAAATTTTTTAAAGATATGTTGTATCAAGAAAAAACACGTGATTTTGGATAGGAGAGGAGGTAGTCTTTAACCTCATCACTTATCAACAGGCAGAGGGGTGGTGAAAAAAACACCTGATAAATGGGCGACCCCGGGAAGTTTTCACAACTATTGTTTCAAATAAGCCCATGTCTTGTTTTTGCAACAATAGATGCTAGGAATAGTGTATAGCCATTAAATTTACTGTATAGATCTCATAAATACTAGTACCTTTGAAAATATGTAGCATATCTTTAATTTCAATACATATAGGTGATTTTACTTGCTTTCCATAACCCAAATATAGATATATAGATGGAAGGTTTATGTGTATGATAAAATTGTAGAAGTTGTTCTGAATTTATCTTGAAGACTCAGAAGTTTATTCACTATTAATGTTTGCAATCCAAAATATTCAAAGAGCAGAGACTGTTTGTTTGAAATTGTGTATTCTATGATGAAAATACTTGTAAAATTGTTGAAAAAAGGGCCACTCTATTGGTGATTCATCGATTGAACAGGCAATATATTTATTGGAAAAAATTTGCAACATGAACAATAGTTCATGACTATGAAGAATGCAACACTGAGAAAGTGAGAGACCTAACTATCATTAAGAATTCAAAAAATATGAGTTCAGATTATATATAATGAAAATCTGTAATTTATTATATAGAAAAAGATGCACACACGTTTAGGTTTAGAAAGTTGCAAGTTTTCAGATGTGTCTATGCATTGTTCACCTCTAGTTTCTACATTTTCAGTGTGGTTTTTTTTGTGTACTACATCTGTCATCTGAAATTTATGTTCAATCCTGAAGAAGGCCTCAATGCTCAATTGCAATTATTTTCAGATATCAAACTAAATATCAATTTCATTGTTTTAATAACCCTACAGTTCAAAAGCTGCTGGGATAAAGACTTGTTTTGTTTTTACCAGTATACACTTTATGCATGGAAGAATGAGGTTATATTTTTACTGATCAACAGTGGTTGATTGAAACCTGCATAAAATGCACCAGCGCACTTTTTCCCGATACTCATTTCATAAACCTTGTTAGAATTATTATCAGCAGATGACTAAAACTGGTTCTTGTTTCAGTTATCTTATGATGTTAATTTTGTTAGCTAAACACAGTTCAAAAAAGTGCCCTAGTTCTGATGTGCGTGAAAACATTTTCATTAGAACTGTTTTTGAGTTGAGAAATTTACAGGAAGCCTATAATTATATCTATGCATCTTTTGATAGACAATTTTTTTAAATCATGAGCAATATTTTTTTAAGAAAACATTTTATTAGTTGTAAAAACAGATACTTTTGCTAGTTTCCTAGAAATATTTTTATATGTATATTTATAGAACAGATAAAATCTATAATTCCATAACGTACCTATATTTTCACCAAAAATAAAAAATATCAGTTTATAAAACATTCCAAAGGTTAACCAAATAATAATATCCAACTGTTCAGTAAAAAACAGAAGGATATTTGAAGTTATATCTTGTTTTCA
Source organism: Leptinotarsa lineolata (assembly GCA_015342045.1). Taxonomy (NCBI): domain Eukaryota; kingdom Metazoa; phylum Arthropoda; class Insecta; order Coleoptera; family Chrysomelidae; genus Leptinotarsa; species Leptinotarsa lineolata. The sequence continues at coordinate 14,434 of WOGR01000665.1, read as the reverse complement.
TTACAATGGAATATTTCAGATATTTTTCTGTAATGGAATTATTTTCATAAAATACATTGTATGTTTAGAGCATTTTATTTATTAAAATTTTGTATTGTAATCAAAAACTTTGAAAATTACCATACAGTTTTTACATGATGACGTTGGATGTTTTTTCCATATAGAATTTATTGTTAGCTCAGTGCAGGTAAGGCATGTAGTGAAAAGTAAAAAATATCTTATTAAGACTCTTTTGAAATAATTTTTGAAAGTCGCCTTAATTTCACGTTCCCAATTTTTCAAAATATTAGGAATTAGGCTGTTGGAACGCAATTTTGCTTCAAGGTAAAAAAGAAATTCCTGGTTAATTTAACCATGTCTTACCTCTACAGAGGTAGCAATAACACTGAACTGAAGTTATTATTTGTAATAATAAAATTCATATTCACAAATTCATATTGTTTCAAACTTTATACTTCATTTCTGTACATGATATTTACAAAAAATATTTTTATTTCTGTTACATAATAAATATGTAGTTGTAATATGTTTTTTTCATTTTACAATGTTTCAAGTTTATTCAACATATCAAAGTGGCTTCGTCAAAATTGTTTCGATTCATCTCTTGTAAAAAAAATATTGACCTCTCTACCAAAAAGCAAGTTTCACAACAAAATCTTCATGAATTGAATGAACGTGTTTTTAGTGTAACTCAAAATGCCTTTTTAAATTCCCAACAATGAAATATTTTTAAGGCTATATGGCCAACAAGTTGAAATATCCATGTTATGTCTGCTGTGAATGATAATTTGGTGAATACCAAAAATGTTACTATGTTGATGAAATCTCTTTGAGATGGGAAAAATTTTAAACAGAAATATTACTCACATGAGTACATAATTCAGTACATCATCATTTAAGTACAATATAAAAAAATACAACATTTTTAATGACAGCGACTGAATGTGTTCCCCCCAGAAGAGGGTCTCTGTTACTATCTGCCATCTTGCATTCCAGTGATTAACATTTTAGGAGAGTTAAAGTGCTTTCCAAAAATTATTTTCAAAGCACACTTTTGAATCAAACTTCTGAAATATCATACCTACTTCTGTCAATCACTCCATGATGATACCATTAAAGCAATATTCAGAAGTCTTCGAAGGACTAGTAGGAGTTGATAAAAGGCAAGGGTTTTATCTAGTGACTTGCAATCCAATTATTTTATTAGGATCTTTGTGGTTATATACTCACCTAGTGATATTCAAGGAAATTGGTTATCTAAAACTCACTCTAATTTGTTAATAAATATTATATTGAATTCAATTACAAAGAATGCTGAAATTGATACATCAACTGTTTGTCTATTTGAACAACAAAAATCTAAATATAAAACTTACACCATACCTTCCTTCGGCAAAGCTGGTTCTGATTATTATGAGTTTTCTTTTGAATAAAATTCTTTCAAAAAACTGCACAACATTGAACCGAATCCCCACTGTCTCTGTATTTGTTACTAAACAAATTGATCTTCATGACACTTGCTGGGCCTTTACTTAGTTGGAAATTAACACGTATATCATTCTGGAACAAATAGGAGAAAACATTAGGGTTTCGGTTCTATCAATGTCTTGCTGAGTAAAAAGATGCAATATAATGGACATGTGAACACTGAACAGTTATAAAAATTGAAAGAAGCAGTTGATGTTTTATGAAAAGAAAGATACTTATTTCTTTAAAAATCACCTATTAGTGATACATTGTACTAGTATGGTTCTTATTTCTCTATTATGTAGTTTGACATGTCTTAGAGTAAAATGCCAGAAAGGTAATATATAAATTGATGATTTCAAATTGTAATATTATGAATACATATCAAATTACTCAAAACACCCCATAATCTACTACATTTAATGAAAATGGGTCACACTGTACCAATAATTGAGTCTTTTTACATTGAATACAAATCACGTAGTTATAAGTAACAAAATATCAGAAACATAACATAATATGAGAGCTTATGAAAAAATAAGTAAAATACTGCTTAGTGGTGAATTGACCAAAATATATTTCAACAAGACATGTCATATCGATAATGTATCCATGTAGTGCATGGGATATACACATACATTGAAGGGCCATATAAATAATGAGTGCTCTTTCTCAAATTTCATCAATAATGATTTGAACAACTCTTGAGTAAAAAAAAGGCTAGCTTGAAATTGGACGTTTTTCTTATGGTTTGCAATCAGTAAGTTTCTGGGAAAATTAATTTCTTAGAGTTTAGTTCCAGTGCTATTTTCCGGAGATAATAAAAAATTTTATTATTTATTGTACATTTCAGTTATGTTGAAATAAGTGAATTACAATTTGTTTCTTTTAATCTTGTACATTATTTGGAGTTTTTTATCAATAACAAACAATATTATTACTAATCTTTGATAACAAAAGTAAAATTGTAAACAATAAAAACTTGAATCACAGAAACAGTTATCTTTATTTGATCTTAGCAGTGACTAATCGGATATGCCACAAATCATGCCAAGTAAATATACCCAATTCTCACTTATTCAATGAGAGATCAGTGTTAGCATTTGTGTACTTCAAAATTCAACACTATATGATCAAAAGATATTTACAAAAATAATTTACTCATTCATTATGTAGTATTAGAATTGCAAGTTGGAATCAAGTATCAACTGCAGGACCCCATAAATATTCACCAAGAAAATGTAAAGCTCCTACAACTTAGTAGACCAAACTGAAAACATGTTTTATACTTTGATTTAAGCAAAACCTTATGAATCATATCAACTCCTATCACGTTTGTTGTCTCTGATCTTTCTCTAAGGCTATTACATACCCATAAAGATAATAGAAGAAACTGAGAAGATAGAAAGCAAGTTTGATCCATCCTTCACGTTGGCACCTTGTGAGTACATCTGCATTCATAATGCTAGTCGGGTCGTATATACCATAACCTGACATTACAGGACGAGTACGATAGCGATTCACATGATAGGCTATCAGAGGAATGTTTAAGCACAAGGAGAACCACTCACCAGCAGCGGCGAAGAGGATATTGAAAATTATATGGAGTAAATACTCTGGCAGGACGAGCTGAAAAAAAATTGTATCTGACAGATATCTCTAGAGAAATATTGAATAAAATTAACTAGAGACTTACTGGATTAAGACTGTTACATTGATCTATTGGATTCTTATAGTCCGTTTTTAGTTCATCGAACGCTATGACATGGAATAAGGAGAAAAATATCAGGAAAGCATCAATTATTAGAGCAATAATATATGAAAATGCAGCGAAATTGAACGCCATTTTTCTTGGCTTTCTATAATAAGGAATGATATTAAGAAAACTTAGGTTAGATAGACTGACATATGTCATTCTGTTTGACATTGATATATCACGATTGAACACGTCGAAAGGATTGCTCTGTTGACATTCTCATACATTGGGTACTTTTTTGAAAAGTCATCATCGGTGCTTCTTTAATAACATGGGCATATTTGCCAAAAAGACTATTTTTCATTAATTTTTTGGACTCTTTTGTCATTGTACATAAATTTGAATAAAAGTTGAACGTTTTTTGCTCTGAGATACCTACTCGTAATTTTTCCATTTATATTTGAATCTCATTTATGTAACGAACTAGTGTTATAATGTTCAAATATATGCCAATGTTCACGAAGGGAACAATCAATTGTAGGTACCTAATTTCATAATAACCTGCTTCATACTTGGATCTGCAGACAGAAAGCCCTGTTTGAGTTTCTTCTCGATTAGATATAAGGCGCATTTGTAAGGAGAATCCTGACGTAGCATTCATAATCTAATTATGTTCGTTAGGGAGTTTGTTATGCTTATTTCGTACTTAGAATTTCTTTGTTCAGGACATAATAGTTCAAAAATTGCAATCATGACGCGGCTTAATCGTATACTACAAATGAAGTTTATGTCAGTTTCGTATGATATCGGATGATGAATGCAACGCGTTTGTGTTCTGGTTTATATGCATTGAAAGAAAGACAAAATTACTTCATTTATAATATTGACATTATAATATAATATATATTACATCATATTATATTATATGTATCCGCACTCTCAAGAATAGCAATATAAATGATAACTCTCTATAACGATGAATATAAGAATAGTTTATGAATATTTCGTCTACTTTCAGAGCAAAATCATATCATTAGACTATGAAACCACATATATTGTAAATCGGTTTTTATTTTTTTAGTTCAGTTTATGAATTCTATTCTTATTTTAGGATCTTCTATGCATTTTAACCTGCTTCATTGAATATCTTTCAAATTTACACTTCTGTATGAAGAGTAGATATTATTATTTGTGTAAACAATTATCATAATTGAACAATGGAACAACTAACACTTTAATTTTGCTAACTAGGGATTTTACGGGAATAATCAATGTTTTCCCCGAGTTTGAAGTTCCAATTATAGAGCTTAGATGCCGTCCTCTCTGTATCCCCTTTAGTAAATGGAAACAATCATTATTTTCAATTCAGTTATTGAATAGCAGATGTCTCTTATGGTTTGTATTTGAAAGAATTAAATATACTATGAAAAATTCAAAAATGCCGATAGGTCTTTTACATTTTTCATTTTGTGAAATTAGACAATTCTCTAATTTTTTAAAATTCTTCTTGAAAATTTTGTACTAAGTCATCGTAATGACATTGTAGTAATTATAGGTACCTAGTTATTTATGTCGAAACGTTTTAACGAAATAAATATCTTAGGAAACCCCTAGGAGATTAAATGTTGAATTATGAATAGTTTTGATGTAGGTACATTTTATTGTTTACAGATTCGTGGTCGTTCTATGCCTACTATGCCAGGAAAAATTTTTGTTTCTTTTTGAACATAACTTGCGACACAGTTTTGGAATTTTTTTTTCAACAATTGATTTATTATTTCTAGATTCTGGTTCAGAACTAAGAAATATTTGAAATGATCATATTTTTTACACTTATTTCATCATTTCATCATTTCTTGGATGAGACAAAAAAGTAAAAAGGATTAACTACTACTTATTAGGTATTAAACGTCAAACATGTTTAGGGAATTCAATCAATCATATTACTATTCCTATACAACGCCTTTCATATATAGATATCATGTTTTTACTTTAATTTCTTGGAATGAGCGCAATCCCAACACAAGCAAGAAGAAAAAAATGCAATGTGCAGCGCTCATCCCTCACGTCGTATTTCAGACGTTTCAGTTGAAATGTTATAAGCAAGACCTTTCGCATACCCGCATTGCTATTAAAAGAAAGATTTATGAGAAAAAAAGTGTCTTTCCTAAATGTCTACAAATTGTCGTAGCGGCAAATGAGCGCCATTTATCACGGGTCTAATACACGCATCCGAGTTAATTTCGGATGAGTCGTATAAATCCGCATTGTTGACGTTTTTATTTGTTTGAAATTTTTGAGGATGGAGTTTCATGAGAGTACTTTTCCTATTCAATTCTTAGGTGGAAATATTGAAATGGCATAGCATCCAAATGATAATTTCTCAGACAGTTTTTTAACATAATCACTGAGTTTCAAGCTATTATCGGTATGAAGATCTGAGAATTTTGTACAGGGAAACTTGTTAATATTAGTTGAATCAAGCATTACGGCCTCCAATTCAAATCTGAAAATTGAAAAATTAGTTTTGTGGATATTGAGTACAAGAATATTATTGTCAAACCAGGTTCTTATTATTTAAAGATCAATAATGTGCCAAAATATGCAGATTATACATCTGCTAATAACGTAAACTTCCCAGATATATTCAAAAATACTATTTGCTTACGAAATTATTTTATTATAGAGCCCCGATGATGGATTTGATAAAGTCCGAAACGTTGGCCAAAACTAAATTGTTCATCTATGAACATTTTTGATCCCGTTCCCAACAAAAAGAAGAAAGTGCATTCAAAAAATTAAAAAATACCGTTGACATACAATGAAAATGAAATAGGGCCCAATACTGAACCCTGAGGCATACCGCACCTAGGAGTTCCAATCCGTAAATAGTGGTCATTTATTACCAACCGATGCCGATGCTTCAAGTAAGACCAAAATCACCCCAAACTAATTCCTCTGAAACCGTAATTGTCAAGTTTATCCACCAGAATTCGGTGATTTACCCAAACACAACGCATTCATAATTCAACAACAGACAGCACTGTTTCGACCCGTCATAGGTCTCACCAGTGGTGCTAGGCTGAACCACAAATGCATGGGATTTATCCCATAGATGGCGTCTCCGTGAGGGGTTATATCAACGCCCTTACTTATTTAGGTTTGTTCTTCAAGGATAGTCGAGTCCAGCTCAGTCCACATCCCCATTTGCCCTTCTGACAACGGACAGTTGAAAGGGTAAGGGAGCTAGGCTTCACACCTGTTTGAGATCAAGATGATCGTGTCAATCAATGCATTTGTGGTTCAGCTTAGCACCACTGGTGAAATTGTTTTTGGAGGAATATAAACTGCAGCAATATATATTGGTTTCATATTTTCCGTTGATACTTCGACAAAGAGAAAATCTATTTTATCAATAGGACAAGGGAGTTCATATATTTATGATTTGAATAATATACTGTTCACTGTTACCAATACACCTCCACCTCGTGTTCTACGGTCTTTTCGGTAAGTTATGAAATAATCTGGAAATGATTCTCCGTTGTTCACTCCATCATGTAACCAGCTCTCTGAAATTACAGTTATATTTTGGTCACTTCCTTGAACGTTTTTGTAAAATAAATGTGTTCAAACCTCTACAATTCTGGTAAGAAATTGAGATACAGTTTTCTTGGGAGGACCTTCTGGATGAGTGAATTAGTTTTTTTGTTATAAATGGAAATCAATTTCTGTATTTTATAATTAATTCATTTTCACCGGACTCTTGCACGACTATCTGATCTGATTTGATGTATGCATCTTTGAACCGGTCAATAGCTTGTATCTTCTTATTGTTTCTAATGTGTTGTAAGTGGTTCGAATTATCAGGCATAATTATTTTTAAGGGTCGAGTTTTTCCGGTAGAGGGTTTTCCGAAACGACGGATTTTTGACCCAGTAATTTCATAATTCGGAACAATAATTTTGACTACATCCCTTACACCAAACACCAAATATAATTATGTTATTTTCACATTGTTTAATATCTGTTATTTCAGAAATTATTTGCATTGGATTTTGGATATGTATCACTCTTTGTGGAATCAAATGTGCCAAGTCACTTGAACGACTCCCGTGAAAGTATCTATAAAAGAGAGACAAATCTCCAACCTTTCTTCGATGTTCCAGTCTATCAAGGTTGCAAGTGATCTTGCAACCTTGATAGACTGGAACATCCATACATGAGAACAATACTCCAAAGAAGGTCTGATCTAAGCTTTATGAAGCATCAAAAGTTGCTGAGGTGTGTACAGTTTTCTGGTTCTGAACAGTGTTACAAGCTTTTGAGAAGCAGCCTTTGTAATTCCAGAGACATGATTGTGCAAAAACATACTGATGAACATTTTAACCCCCAACAAACTTACCTAAGCGGAAGGCGTAATTGTCTGTCCTGACATTATTATATCCGGTTCGGAGACATTCATCTTTTTGGAGAAAACCGATGCCTGGGTTATCATGACATTGAACTGAAACTGGCTATTTTCAACCCAATTCGAAATCACCTCCAAATCCTCATGCCACACACGGTCAAAGGCCTTAGAAATATCAAGCGCAACAGCTCTTGACTCTCCATGTTTCTCGATTTCGTTATTCCAAATATGGGTGACATATGATAGAAGCTATATTGATGATCGCTCGAGATGTTAAAGCGTTCCAAATATTTAAGGATGGAGTTGTTTACGGCTTTTTCCATGATTTTTGATATATCTGATAGCAAAGCGACTTTTCTATAGTTATTTGTGAGATTTTTCTTGCCCATTTTAGGAATAGGCTAAACGCGAGCAATCTTCTGACACGAAGGAAAAACCCCTTATTTGTAAGACAGGTTGAGAAGTCTGCACAATACTGGTCCGAGTTCATTGGCGAACTTTTCAAGTACGATGACGGGCACATCATCTGGACCAGACGCCTTGTTGATATTAAGATGTTTCAAAATTCTGACTGATCAGACGTTGGGTTGTCGAAAAGTAATTTCCGGCATTGTGGATTCTAGTGTGGGAATAGTGGACTGTGAATAGAAAATTGACTGTGGAGTGGGACGCCAATTGTTCAGCTAGTAGATTTGTTTTTTTTATGGCTGTTATTGCAATTGAACCATCCTCTTGTGATAGTGTGTTTATTACAGGAAAAAAATCTCGGATTTTCGACCATAATCTCGATGCATGATCAACACTTCTTTGTGAAGAGTTTATTTTGAACTTACTTGCCTTCCCCTCTCTCCTTTTATCGTAAGCTTTCCTATTTGAAGATATAGCAGAAAGCCTTTTTCACAAAAAATTCATCTTTTCTGAAAAATATTCCTCTTTTAATTCAAAGATGAAATCATGTTATGCACTGCAACGATATTTCTGGGAGTAGAAACAGAATTTGGCATTGCCAGTCGATTTACATCTTCAATGGGAAATTTGCATAATTTATATCTTTATTCAAAAATGTGGGAAGCTTCCAAAAAAACGAAGAAAGCAACTAGTTTTAAAATAAACTAATTATAAAGTTGTGTTAATGTGATATACAAAAAATGTTTCCCACATTTTTATATGAAGATGGAGGAGCCTAAACCTTTCTTTCCATTTATTGAAGCTTGCAATCTAATTTTTTCGATCGTACACAATCGACGAAACTATTAACCATATCTTCATAAATTTACTTGCCTCTTATAGTACTGTTACGTTTTTAGCGTGAGTTCAATAATAATTGACTACACTGAACAATAATCAAACTCAACTTTATTTCACTTTCGTTGTAACAGAACACTTCAACTGAAACTATTTGAATGTCTATCGCCTTGTTAGATCGCTCCGCGTACCGCACTGTACTCGCACTAGACTAGGCTGCCTGATAGGCAAGCGGATAACGGTTATATTTGGTAATCTAGATTTTTCCTTGGACTTCCATCAAATGACGGTAACGGTGTTCTTGGCACATGTAGAAAGTAGGCGAACATCATCGAAAATTCGCGAAACTTCACTCGGGCCGAGCGCTCTCCTAGCCACGTCACAGATGGCTTACGACTACCAGTGGCGGACTGTGTTACTTTCTTCAGGGCATGATTTATAACAATATTTAGGAACCGTAACCATGAGCTATCCTCGTTTTTTACTATGCAGGATAAAATGTGTGTTTATGGAAATCCAAATGGTGTGATGGAAAAATTAGGATTTGCACATAACCCAGACGAATGGCGTTTATTTATAGATTCGTCTAAAACAAGTTTAAAAGCCGTTTTTCACAATAATGGTAACAAAAGAACCTCTATTCCTCTTGCACATGCAGTTGCCGTGAAGGAAACACACGAAAGTATGTCACTACTGAATACGTATAAGTGGCAAATATGTGGTGACCTAAAAGTCATAGGACTATTACTAGGTCTTCAGGGCGGATTTACGGAGTTTTTCTGTTTTCTTTGCCTTTGGAAGAGTAGGGCAACACAGACCCATTATCAAGTGAAATAATGGCTTCCAGGTCAAGCTAACGTTAAGAATATACCTCTTGTTAATCCCAAAAAGGTTTTGTTACCTACGTTACACATTAAACTGGGGTAATGAAAAATTTTGTAAAAGCATTAGACAAAGAAGTTGATGCGTTTAAATATCTCAAACACGTTTTTCCAAAATTAAGTGATGCAAAGCTAAAGGAAGGTATATTTGTTGGATCATAAATCGGAAAGATACTAAGTGATCAACAAACGTATTCAAAAAACACTATATTGTGAAATTTTCGCTAACTAAGTCAGTTAGTGAAGACACGACCGAAGAAGCCATTGTATGGCGAAATACGTGTTGCGTTTTTGTAAAACTGTTTGGTGAAAATCTCACGATAAAGTGTTTTTTGAATACGTTACTTATGGATTCTCATCAAGTATTGGCCAACTCCATCATACATATGTGATCAACAGTTTGATCAAAAATTAAGTAATGTTGAATTAGCTGCGTAGTATTCTTTAGAAAGATTTGTTTCGGAGTTTTTTGGGAACAAAAAAGTAGAAAATTACGAAACACTTGTAGAAGAACTACTTGAAAACTACTGCTGGGATGTCGCATGTCTCTCAAAATCTATTCCTTGCACTCCCATTTGAATTTTTTCCCAGAAAATTTGGGTGCTGTCAGTGACGAACAAGGGGAAAGGTTCCACCAAAACATACTGACAATGGAGCCACGTTACCAAGGCAGATAGGATGCAGCAATGATGGGGAATTATTGTTCGTTCTTTATGAGGGAAATCGATGAGACATATAAATGAAAGTCAACATTTGCAACATATGCAAAAAGGACTTCATTTGAATGTTTTTTCATGTGTATCGTGAATAAAGTCTGTTATTCTCAAAATATGTTGTTTTTTTCTTGTTTTGAATTTATATTTCCGTATGATTTGTGAAAATTTCTGTATAAAATGAAAATAACTATAACTCAAAATCTATACGTGATGGAAAATGTTTGATGTTGAATTCGCAGTCAGGATGCTTTAAATTCCCATCTTTAGCCATTATAATATTAGTCGCAATTTTTTTTTCTTCTACCATGAATGAACTATTTGAAGCTCTTCTCAAATATTATTTTGCTTGATGTAGGTTTCGATTCTTGTAGAAAATTGTTGTTGAATTTGGATGCTAAGAAACTGCACCAGATGGTAAAACGAAAACAAAGTCCTGTCAGCTGTTTTCATATATTGCTGTGGTTTCTTGTGCTTTCTGTGAGTGAAAGTAATTCATTTTACCTATTTCAGTAGGTCAATAATAAACGCACGAAAAAACATCACTCTCACAAATCCACATTTACATTACATGAAACACACAACACTCCAAAACAATAAACATAACCTATGTTTAATATTCAGTTATTCCGATCAACTTTTAGCTGTTTGAGTAGCATCATCATCATTATCAGTAGAAAGTCTTTCCAATCACTTCCAAAAATTTTAATTTTCATATAATTAAGCGTTATGAGTTGCTACATATGTGCTGTTAGTATTTCATTTCAAATGATTATTAGAAATGAATTTCATTTATTCATTGGTGAGTTTGAAATGTTTCCTGTTCCAACATTCACATTCAAAGTGACAAATTTTGATAGTCCTGAAGAGTTGCAACTGAATGATGGAAAATGAGTACTCCTCTATCAATTTTAAGAAACCTTCAATCACACCTCATCATTAAGCAAAAGTCAGATTCAATATTCACCTTCAGTTTTTTCCACCTATCAGATCTGTAGAATCTAACGTTATCATTGGCAAATGTAACCATTTCATCAGATTTATTTTGCAAAAACAGCACATTCATTATATTATTATATATTAATAGTAAAGGACCTATTATCGTACCATGAGGTACTCCATAATCAAATATTTTTTTATCATTGAATAACTCCTCTACACTTATTGCTTGATTTCATCCATACTCTGAAAAATTGGCAGCTTTTAACGTGCCAACAAATATACACAAAGATAGACTCTTCTCGTGCATTCGTAATTTTTGTTGTTATTACTAGGATTGCTTCTTGGGTCATTGTATCCTTACTGAATTCAAATTGAATCTTAAAACTTCCAACAAATGAAACTAGTCTGGTTTTCATCATTTTCTCGAATATACAGACATTCTCTGCACGATATCTCATCGTTCAGAGATGGACTTGATGAATAATCAACGTGAAATCGTGTTAACCTTGCAATAGCCCTTTTCTATTTTTCGGAAGTAACGGCATCTACTGCTATACTAGCAGTCTAGTGTTTTGTGTAGGTATTATTGATAATTCTTCGAGCCACCTGAGGAGCTTCATAGCTATCCGTAGTTCCATCAGGCGATCAGTAGATTCAAATTAGTGACATATCAGTTAAATATCAGTTGGAATCTAACTGGTCTAATTTGAAAGAAAAAGAATATATTGGTATCGAGTCCATGAACTAGGTTACTTGTACACAACTAAAAAAACATATGAAGTGTCGCGACTCAAGTATACGGTACGTTGTCTTTGTTTATTTATTTATACACTGTTCCACAGGTTACGCCCAACTATAGAACAGGGATATAAGTCAAATTACAATATAATACAATTACAATAAGGTGAAAACAAAGTATAGTTCTCTGAAGTAAAAAGACCTAATCGCAGATATGGAGAAGTAAAAATATCGAGCTGACAACTTGCTGAATTGCATTTGACACACATATTACGCAGAGGTGAACGTTTTAAAATATTTGTACGTGGTGTTGGTAGATAAAAAGGATTATCTACTCTAGATGTTGGTCTAGGTATATTGAAATTAGGTTTTTGCAGAATATGTGAGTCAATACTCAAATTATTAATCAGTTTAAACAGAAAAATTGACGAATGATAATCACGACAGCAACTCAAGCTATTCATACCATATCTAGCTAATAATGTATCATGGAGATTTCCAATTGGTGGATACATGTTGTCTGATCTATTAGAGAAAAGTTTTAGGACTTTGTACTGATTCAACTTTCTCTGTATTTAACTGATAAGATGAATTCCAGATTATAGATGCATATTCTACTTTTGATCTGACGAAGGCATAAGGTTTTCAATGTATAGATAGATCCAATAAATCTCTGGAGATTCGCACAATGAATCCATACATCCTGTTTGAAGCAGACAGAGTGGCTTCAATGTGTTGCACGAAGGAAAGTTTTGTGTCGAAGGTAACACCTAGATCGGTGAAGGTGAGGGACCGTTTAAGTGGAATATTGATATAAAAATGGCCGATTTTTCAGAGTCTATGTCATTACATTACATTTACTCGTGTTTAATGAAAGATTGTTGGGGAAACACCATCGCTCAACACGTTTCAGATTGAGGAAGAACTGAAGACAGTCGTCGATGCCATTTATATCACAATATAATTCCACGTCATCCGCGTAAATCAATCAGTTCATGTCAATGACCTCAACTATGTCGTTTACGAAGGCGTTGAAGAGAAGTGGACCTAGGTTGCTTCCTTGTGGAACACCCGAAGTAGCTGCATATTCCTCAGACTTGAAGACATTGCATATAACATAGTGACACTTGTCAGTGAAGTATGATACAAAAATTTGGATGATGGTCAGAGTAATTCATAGCAGTAATCTGTGATCAAATCTATCGAATACCTTAGAGAAGTCCGTATATTTATATGACATCAATTTGGAATCTCCTATCAATGGTTTCAGAAATATTTTACACGTTCAACATATAATTTCTTGGGAAAGAAAGGATTCGACTTTCTACTTTTTCATTTATATACAGAAAAATGTGGAATTTAAAAAAATTGACGGAAGAAATCAATTTCAAAAAGGTAATTCTATACAAAGATGTGTAGATCATGCAAAGTAGTAACTTTTAGACCAAAACTGAAAGAAAAGCCCTCTCGAAAGAGCTACTTCCATATATTCAATCAAAAACATGACAACGATTTCTTGGACCATCTATTATATTTCTTTTTAGTAGGTCATGTCTGGCTATTTTCTATTTCTCTTCTGAAAAGCGGCGTACATAAACTTTCAATATTCATTGAGGTATTTATATTTCTCAGAAATACTCATTCCATGAAAATTAAGGAAATCAAGTTCGCAATAAATTATACAGGGTCTTTCACGACGAGCGTTCGACAGGAATATATAGAGAATGATTCAAAATAAAAACTTGAAATTTCGTGGTAGTGGGTTTTTCAAAATGGCCTACTCAACTGAAATATTTTCAACTTCCGGTCTCTTTCCATTATACCGGAAGTGGAGGGCAACTTCCTTATTTCAAATAGAACACCCTGTATTTTATTGAATTTTTGAATTTCTCAGCACATTTTAGGTCCAGTTTGTATGACAATGCCTATACCCAAATTTGTTAGTTTTCGAGTTATTAATTTTATTCTGAAAAATTTAACAGTTACACCACCACTCCGAAAAAATCATAACTCATAGAAGGTAACAGGTGAAAATGTGAAATTTTACAGAATTACACCTTAAGCATCAAGTCATGAACAGGTTCATCGAAATTGTGAAAATAATTTACAGGGTGGTCGAAATGGTCGAAACCTAAAACATAACATCGAGAAAACTGATGAAATATGATTTTTTTCAAATGGAAACCATACACTATTCTATTACTTTTGGATACTACGAAAAAACAGATATCAAATTCATGAAGGATCTCCTATACCTAAAATACACCCTTGGCAAGATATATCCGATTTTGGGAAATATTTGAAATGTAAATCATTCGAAGCAATACCAAACCAAGAAAGCTTT
>WOGR01000664.1:0-23645 GCA_015342045.1 Leptinotarsa lineolata | reverse complement strand
TCATTGATAAGATTGATTCTATGGAATAAAAAAAAGAGCTCTTTTGACTGAGCAACCTATACTTTTGAATTTGAAGCAAACTTAACCCTCAATGAAAATTTCTTCAAAAATTATGGAAATTGAATAATTATATTCTACTTGACTGAGAAACAGAAGATCTATTCATTTTCAACCAGCAACATTGGGTCAGGCAAAAACATCGTCAAGTCTAAAATACAATTTTTCCTGAAATGGTATCCTAAAGTGATGAGTAATGATAAAAAAGAGAAAATAAATTTTTATTTGTTGTGTATTGTGGAGCTTATGAACAAATCACAATTCAATGAAAACATTGCTACAGAAATGAAAAAAATTAAGATCTTTTCTGGGATAAAATCGAAAGTTGAATTATTACCATTATGAATGAATTTCAATTAGGTATTGTGATTCCAAAAACCTTCAAAAGGGCTACATTGCTGTTGGTCCCAAAGAACAGCTAACATTCCAATATAAGAGAATTCAGGCTGTTTATGAAATATTCATGAATATATTGAAAGAGCAGTTTTCAGTACATCTCAGGAAGGTAATTTCTGAGAAACAATCATGTCTATCTGAACCAAAATACATTTTTCATTTTTGGAATACCTTAAGGAAAATTTTATGCTCGACTAGACTACAAAAAAACGAATAAACTTGTGATGCGTATTGATTTCGATCATGCGTTTGATAGGAGTTGACCACAATTTTTCATGGGGAGTTCTCATATCAATGAAATTGGATAACACAACTGCAAACACTTCGAAAAATGTATATGCTGAGTCGAGTACTATTATTCATAGCAATACGTATACTTCGCAAGTTATCGGGATAAATGCTGGTATACCTACGTCAGAGTGGTCCGTTATCAATGGTTTTTTATACTGCATATTGAACCATTAAAACATGTATGCAGACAATTTCACATTAGTAGTAGAAAATCAAGAAGAAATTGATAGGATAAACTCCACCTTGGAAGTATTTATATTCTTTTCAAAATAACAAATCCACAGAAACAAATGAGAATTACTAGAACTAAGACTTGAAAACAAAAAGAAATTCTAGAACAAATAGTCTGAGCGGTTAAACAGACAAAAGTTCTATCGAACAAATATCGAAAACTAAATCTATTTCAACGTGCCTATTTCATCAACAGTTACACTCTATCGAAAGCATGGTTTTTGAATCAAATACCAACCATACCAAAATTGTTTACAAAAAAGTTATCCTTCATTTGTGGTTGGATTCTTTGGATCATTTACCTCCAACGTCTGCTAGGAACACAATTATACTTCCCAAAGACCTGGGAGGCTTGCAGATACAAGATCCCTGTATGAAGGCTAACACACTTTTGATAATTAGATAGATTGATGATTCTCAAAATAGATTGAATCCATATGATTTTTCGTTGAACGATATCAGCAACCCACTATTTCCTAACCGATATCCACATCAATCTTCTCATGTGGGAAGATTTTTCACTGGGGCTGCCTATTTTGATACAAGAATCATAACTGATCAAATTATGACCCTTAAATCTTTTTATCATGCAATGTTAATTCAAAGCAAGAAACCAACTTCAGCCGAAAGACATTTTGGTGCCACTCCAATTCTCAACCATCAGCATAAAAACTAGATTCATTTGCCTTTCAACTCATGATGAATATTCACTCAAAATAATTCACCTGAAATTGGAAAATACTTCATCAATAAATTCTCAATCTGTAGCACAAATGGTGATACCCTCCACAAATTTCTTTGTTATGACAAATTGTCGGTTCATTCTTGACCGGATTCCAAGGGTATTTTACCCAATCTTTAACATTTTTAGTTTTACGTTTTCCATTCAGTTTAGCTATTTTGGGAGTAACTAAAATTCTACGTGTGTATAATCGTGAACTATAACAGATATTATTCAGTTCCTGTTAACAATTCTGACTTGGTATTGATGTAGCGAATGTAGCGACTGTCAATTGACTGTAATGTAAGTTATTGAATAAAAAAACATCTTTCAATAAAATTAAACTTAATTCTAAAAATCATTGTTTATGTTTCTTTTGGGTTACTCGCTTTTCACAAGTATATTCCATGTGCAGACAGTATTCAGCTACACAATAATTATCAAATGTGTGATTTCAATTATAATGGAGGTTTTTTTTCATATATGAACGTGTGAATAAAAAGTTCCTACCTCTTTTATCAACGACGTTACTACCCACTCATTACTCATTTCTGAATTCTTGATTAACGGAAGCTCAATTCTGGTAGGCGATCTGAGGTGTGTGATGTCCTCTGCCTCATTTATATATGGAAACACTTGAAAGCTGTCATATACCACCAAATTTTCTGATATTTCTGCATTCATTGCGCCTTCCACTGCATCACTTCGCTGAAGGATGACAACATTGTTCAAAGATTCGTTGTTATCACATCTCAAGGTATGGAAGCCCGAAAAAATGTTATGATTGTCTTCGAAAAATGTTTGCGGATTATTTGAAATCAATTCAGTTTCTGACTCTCCAGTTCTTACAATTGATGATGTGGTTGGCAATGTTGACTTGAATGTTTCAGGACAAATTTGAAAACTGTTGTTTGATTCATTGTGAGTTTCAGTGTTAAATATTTGTTCATCATCTGTAATATTTTTTATTTCCATAATATTTGCATCCTGAGCTATTTCATGAGATTCAGACAATGCTGATGAATTATCGCAATTATTTTTATTGAGAGAGTCATCAGTTTCAATTTTAAATACAGGATGAATGTTAAGGGCTTGAATAATGGGTTTTCTGAGTCTTTCTGGACTTCTTGTTAAGTTATGGAAGACTTCAATTTCTTTATGAGAAGAAATGGGACGTATACTCTCTTTTGATCTATTTGATGAAACAGAATTATGATTATCTGTTTTTTTCATGAGATATTCACGGGCATTTCTTGTTCTACCTGTAATCAAAAATGTATGTTATGACATCGAATGAAATGTAGCATATTTACAATACAACAAATGATAAATTGATGGATGTAGCTGTTACTACGTGGTAAGAGATAATCATGAAAAATGAGAAATGAGAATTTTCTGTTTTTTACCACTTTTATTCGTAATTAAAGTTACTGCGGTTTCGTCCTATAAGGAAATTTTCATACTTTTACATCAAACTAGTTTTTTACCACTTTTATTCGTAACTAAAGTTACTGCAATTTCGTCCTATAAGGACATTTTCAAATATTAAATTAGTTTGATGTAAAAAACATTTTAATTTCTCATTTTTCACAACAAATGATTTTATGGGTGCCAATCATTCACTTCTCTGATTACATCAATCACATTACAACTGCAATACAATCATTGACTCAGAAATATGTTTAGAAAGTTTTTCTTTTCAATTTTGATCACTATTAGAATGGAATGGCTATAATACAATTTGACAGAATATTTTTAAGAACTGGATAACAATCATTCATTAAATCATTCAACTATTTGGTTTCCAAGTTGAAAAGGAAAAGTAACTGATTATGTAAGAAAGTATATTGATTTTTCAATAACAATATTGATTTGAAGGAATCGCTGAACCGTATCTACCTACTATTTTTATTTCCAGATGTCAAATTGAACTTATCAGCAACAGTAGAATTTTTCTTCAGTGGTATTTTTGAATTAGAATGACCTCTACTCAAATTTGGAGTAGATTTATGTAATCTGTGATTGGTAGAGGATGAAAGACGATTCTTTATAGGAGTTGACGGCAATGAAGTCACCCTAATTGGTATCAGACTTCGTTTTGTTTTAATAGAAATTGCATCAGTAACTGTTATTCGAATTGTTTCATTGTACTCCTCATGATGACTGCTGTCACTTTCTGGAGTACGTAATTTCACTGATTCCCCTCCGAAACGTACTTTTCTCGGAGTCTTCCTAACGTTTCCATAGAAATCATTCTCGCTGTCATCCTCTAAAATCTCAAGAACTCCCAAGTTTTGGCTAAAAATAACGAAAATAATAAGCGTCATTAGCTCATCTATGAAAACTTTCTGATTGTGAAAACTATGAGAGCGTAAAATATACGATAAGAAGTATATTAATGGGAAAATTTTTATATCTCAGAAATTATATGGAATATCCGTACCAAATTTGAGATGGAGCTTTCATGTAATATGTAATCAAAATATCTAAGGTTAACATAAAACTTTGAGTTTCTTAGAAAATTTCACCAAATTTTTCATTTCTAATTCATCATCCCGTATTTTTCTTTCAATTATAAGTCCACTCAATCCTCAGTGGTTCTTGAAAACATGTGAAAAACCGGAAAAAATATTTTTCGCAACTGTCACTTGATTGAAAAAGTTGAGAGGGTAATTGTCACATATGTCGCTGTAAATATTTGAATCTAATCGATAGTGTTCTGAGTTATGGAATACCTGCTATAGAGGTAGAGATACTGAAAAAATTTAGTAAATAGAAGTTATTCAGAGTTCCAGTTAGAAGGCCTTTCCAGATATATGAGTAAGAACAAAAATGAAAATTTGTTCAGCTATAGAAAAAAAAAGATTGCCTGTTTATTCTTGATCTACAGCATTTTTTTGTATTCATGATTTTGAAAACAAAACAAAATTTTTTAAAGCGAAGCAATAGATAGGAATACAGATATTAGGCAAGAAGAAACTCATGATGTGCTACCTAGTACAGACTCCAAATGCCAAATTCGGACAGAAATAATTGTTGAGTATAATTAGATAATTTTTTGTTGGTGGTGAGTTGAACACGAGAAAATTTTCACAACTATTGAAAAATATTAATATACATAAACTTGAAAATACTATTTTTCTTCCCAAAATGAGATCAGTATCATATAATTTCAACAGATGTGTTTCAGTGCACCAAGCTTTTTCAAAATTGTTTTTCTTTGGAATTAATATTCGATGAAAGACATTTTTGTTGAGAAGTTAATATTTCCTGGTGTTTTTTGAGTGAGCTTTCCACAATTTCGAAAATAATTAAAGCTGAATTAATGAAAAATCCGCTGACGTGTATTGAAGAGAAAACTCAGAATATATTCGAGTTTGCCCTTTATTACACTTCAGAAGATTTTCTATTCATTTAGCTCCGTTGATTTTTCACTTTGGAAATAATCTTTTCAGGCAAACAATTGGTTGTCATCTCCAAGATTTTCTAAAAATTAATATTTTGAATAGTATACTCACGTAGCGATTTCTTCACTATTATATCTACTCTCTTCATGTATTTTCATTGTGATTGCGGGTCCAGTTTTCAATGTTATTTCTGTTTCCAAAATAACTTTATCTTCTATTTCATTATCGCTATTGAGTGACATTATTTCAATACTATTCTCACCGTGAATAACTGGTATCCTGAAGCTCTCACATATTTCCCAAATTTCATTAAACCTTTCAGTTCCAACAAGTAATTTGAATTTATCATCACCCAAAGTATATCTGAAAGAAACTCGTGAATATATATCGTCCGTAATAACACAGAGGATGGTAGTGTACGAAATCATGAAAATTGCTCACCCACCGTATTTTATTAAGAGATTTTGCAGTAACTTCTTGGTTCAACCGTGGATTTCTCAAATCTTTCCATAAGAGATTTATGATATGTCTCAACGTTTCATCTCCAGTTTCGGCGCTTATCAAGAATGGCGCTGCTGCAATAATATTGTTTTCAGTTGTAGACATGAGCTTCATCAACAATTCATCATAGTTTCTACTGTGTTGAAGATACTTCCGAAGTGAATCTAGTGCACCTTTTCTCAAAGCAGGGGCTGAATGGCTGAGATTTAAAAGTAGTTCTGGTACTAATTCACTCATATAATCATCCAACGATATGCTCTGGGTGACTGGAATGAGGTCAATTAAAACTCTTAAGGCATATTGTCTAACTTCACGTTCCGGATCTCGAAGTTTGTCTCGTACTCCGTTATAGAGTGAAATCACATCGAAACCATCTGAAATCAAATTGAATGATTACAAAAAGTATAGATCATGTAGATGAATTTTGATAGTTTCTTGTAGAAAGTTCTAATATTGTACAAAGATAACAGTGGACCATGTGGTACAAAATTTAACAAGCTATTCCGGTAAGTCTCCGTTAGGTGAGTAGATATTAGGAGTGAGGTTTAAATGATATGAATACTTCGAATTAACAAAAACCAAATATAGGAGCTAGTGATCCAATACCAGACGGCACTGTTTCAACCCACCAGGTCTACGCTAAATCGCCGAACTGTCTTCGAAAGTCTGGAAGGCGATGACATCTCCCCCTACGAAGATGTCATCTATGGAATCGACAGAACACTGAATCCTCGAATATCAAATATTAATGAGGCTCCCTATCAAACAAGATTCATCATCTGTCTTCCACTGCAGCTTTCACTGCAAGATAGCTAGATGAACTAAAGTTGAAATGATGACATCTTCCCATTCGAATATGCCATCTGAAGGATCGACAGAAGATCCAATTCTCGAATATCGAAGATAGACGAGGCTCACCTGTAGGCAGCTAGAGGGGAGCTTTGCAATCAAAGCTGCAGTGGAAGACAGAGGGTGAATCTTGTACGGTCGATGTCATCGATGTCGACGATTGACTTTGCAACTGACCGCCTATCGATCCCATAGATGAATCTTCGTAGGAGGAAATGCCATCACTTCAACTCAAAACTGAATACATTTTCAGGTTTTGCTATGATTGTTATCAAATATATGAGTGAATATGTTTCATAAACTTATTCACTTCAGGCACTCCAGGCAAAAACTCTCAGAATTATTCACTTCAGGCACTTCTCTTGAAAACATTGATTTTTTTTGCAAAAAACCATGTGAAATTAACAAAAACTCTTACCAGAATACTGTTTCAATTTTAACAACTCGCTTTGCTTTAAAAAACTACTCATCCATAATTTTTTGTTTCTACTAAGTACTTTCCAAAATATTTAAAAACGGTATTTTAGGTTTTATTCATTCATTTCTCAAATTATTGGGAATATGGTGAAACTTGAAACAATTATTTTTTTATTGTCCAGTACCTATGGTAAATAAGTAGGTGTATGGAAATAATTTATCAATCTGTAATCCCACTCCGAGTTATAGTTGTTTATTATATCAGAGTACCAATACGAGTAAATCACTCCGAGTTATAGTCGTTTATTATATCTGAGTACCAATTCGAGTAAACTACTCCGAGTTATAGTCGTTTATTATATCATACTGATTGATAATCCACAATGTAATTACAAAAGTAACTATCGTATATTGAGCTGACTCAAATTTTTTTGAATTTCTGCTTTATAATCGATTTGATAAGTAGAATTTGTAACCTCTGGCGTGAAATGAATCCATTGAAAACACTTTTCCCTCGGTTATTCAATGCCTCTCACTATTTTCTCGGGCAAATGCAAGATGAGTTCATATGATGAAATAGCTGCGTTGCGTTGATTCAAGTCAAAGAGAGGTTACTCTTATACTGTATCTTTACATCCACCAACTCTTCTCTTTTCATATATCTGTCTGAATATTAAATCAACTGCAGAATGTATTTATGTGTATAAAATGCATTTACAAGCAACTTATAACACGAATTCAAACATGTTATTGTTATGTAATTCTTCGTGTTCGAGGATAAAAAAAGTAAACTAAACTGGAATCGGCTGCTCTCCTTTCAGCATGAGTATCTGGCCAGAGTTTTCACCTCAACCCTTTCTAGATGGCAATGACCGACTAGATTGCGGCTCCTATCGCATGTATATGTCATTCAATCCTCCAAGGCTTGAACGACTGATTTAGCCAAACTGATACTTAGAGATATAACCTTCATTCTTTCTTTTGATTTGAAATCAATAGAATATAGTAATTTAAGGGTTATTTTGAATGAGAAGAAAATAATATTGAACTGTCGTCACACAGAGAGTGATGTTAGACATAGACAAAGCTGAAAGCTTTAGTAATTATTTTATTGAAAGTATTTTTGATATTGAAGCAACAGTTCCGGCTTCTGTACAATGGTCATGTGAAACTCTCGAAGTGATTGGATGCAATTTGTCCGATTTCAAATGTTTGCCAATGAAGGAATTGAAGTCAATTATTTCCTGTTTGGATAACAAGTGTAACACTAATATAATGAACAACAAGGTTCTCAAGAGTATCTTCCCAATTCTGGATCACGTTCTTCTTGATTTCGTCAATAATTCTTTGATAAATGGGTACTTTCCAGATCAACTCAAAATTAATGGGAAGGCTAAGGGTTGTGACATGTTTTTAGAAACCTTTGGTTCTGCGGTTAAAGCTTTAAAAAATCCCATGTTGACTGATTTGGCAGATGTTATACCTACTAATTACTAGTCTTTGAAGAAATTATACTCGGAAACGATCAAGGTATCCAAAATGTCTCATAT
The DNA here is from genome assembly GCA_015342045.1 of Leptinotarsa lineolata. Lineage (NCBI taxonomy): Eukaryota > Metazoa > Arthropoda > Insecta > Coleoptera > Chrysomelidae > Leptinotarsa > Leptinotarsa lineolata. The sequence continues at coordinate 15,225 of WOGR01000664.1, read as the reverse complement.
AGGGGTAAAAAAATACCTTTCCTCAACTAATCGCGTTTGCCTAAATCGTTTGTAATTAGTCAAAATCAGGGTGAAATCTTTATGTCAATTTTTTCACAAATGATGTGGAAAATATTCAAGTGGGTGTGAAAAATTTAAATCACTGACTCCTTAAAAAAGCTACAAAATTGATGTTATAATTGTTCGTCAACGAATTATGGCGTTCGAATTTGTAATTCCGATAGAATTTTTTCGGAATGTTCTGATAAACATCACATACTATTATATACAAGGAGACAATGTTCTGCAGGTTCAGTGGGATGCTATGAACCATCTGGTCAAAAATATCAACAAATACCAATAATATTAACACCAATTATACGGAACTAGTAGTTTATTTTCAACAGTTAAAAGACATGATACGGGTGGTTAAATCAATACACTATCTACGATCAAAGTGGATATTGTCAATTGTCCTTGGAAGAATCACACTGCAAGATTTATACTTGATTGCAGTAGTCAAACATATGTTGGTTTCAAGCCAATTTAGGAACCTCTTCCTACCACTTTCATCCTTGAAACGACTTTGTGATACGCCACACGACTCAGCCAAGGTAACTTTAAAGGAGTGTTCTGAGTTTGATATTGATAGACCTTGACCTAAGTTACACGATGCACTCTAAATGACTTTAGGATAACAATTTGGATTCGACCTTGAACGGCCTTGATTCACACCCCATATTTTCGACAAAGTGACTTCGACCTCGGATGAGCTCGACCCATGTCACGGTATCTTGAAGTGAACTACCTTCAACTTCCTGGACGAGGTGGCTTCTAGACTTTTTGTTTTGACTATGAACGACTTTCAACAATATTACATTACATAGTGATTTTGAGTGCTAGATATGACCTGGGTTTCGATGCTCGACATGCATCAAATTATGATCTGAATGTGATATGTTTTATGATGCTGAAGAGGTGCCAGAACTTTTGAAGCTCAGCAAGAAGTATGGGGTTAGTGTGGCAACGTGTCATGAATATTAGTATGGAAATGATAATTTGGTTGAGTTTTGCATCATGATTATTGAAAAAGGCCTGGGGGGTTTTCTTTCCAACATATACACCTACCAACGCAGAATATCAGGGAGAAATATGAACCATGCGGTTACAACTCGCAGGAAAAAGTAGAAAATGTAAAAGGAGAAAGTGCAGCTCCGGATGATGGTGTTGGGGATAATTGGAATATGTTGTATATCTGGGAAAGGAAGGTTTTGACTTTCTACTTCTCCATCTTCATACCAAGAAATGTGGGAATCTTCCAATAAAAGAAAGCAACCAATTTCGAAAAATTAACTCTTTACAAAGATGTGTAGATCATGCAAAGGAGTAACTTACAGACACGAGATGGAAGAGAAAGCTATTTCGAAATACTTCTATATGAACGGTGAATGATACAGGAACAATTTACGTGCCAAGTTTATCATAATCCAGACTGAACAAAGACATCAAGGGCATTATAAGATAAAACAGTATCGTGAAAGAAGAGTGCATATATTTTGGTGTGTGTTGGAAAAGTGATTGCACGTTTCAAACTCTATTTCGATATCTACAACGGATGTGTTAATAGCATCGGGTTGGTGAGAAAAGTCGATAATGAATAGGGGATCAATGCCAAAGCTGCTAATATCATCATTGTTTCACTCACAGCTCTAGCGTAGCACCTGCGTTGGACATTTTGATATGCATAGTTGGTAAATGAATCGAACTTTGAATTTTCTCTTTTTCAATTGCGCAATATAATAGTCCACACCAAATACACCGCACTGATTCCACTGCTGCCGCTGCTCCCGCTGCTGCCAACGCTGTCTATTGAAGCGCAATCCCAGTTTTTTCTGTCGATATCAGATTCAGAAATGATAATCGCTATAGCTTTATCAATTTCAATTTGACTATTATTTCCTCACCCTTGAAATTAATCAAATTACCATTGTCATCCAATATTCCATCCAGATTCAGAAATGATAATCGCTACCTAACCTAACCTAACCTAACCTAACCTAAAGTTCACTCCTGTTTCGCAAATGTTAATCCCCTAACAAGACCTGCTGAGTGAACTGAGCTAGTAAGTAGGAACAAGGAGCCTATAAGTTGAACTGCACCCTAGGATAAGGGCCGCTCGCAGGATTTGGAAGAAAGGTATCGTAGTCCTGGTGGGTCCCGACGGTAACGTCGAGTCGAAAGCCCGATGGACTAGTTTAATGTTGTCTTGAACTCCCCGCTTTAACCTCTATATACCTGGCCGTTAACACCGCAAGGTGACCAGTACGTGAGGGTGGGCAACTTTAGTGAGGACCTACTCTTCTCTTTGAAGGATTTTTGGAGCAGGCGCGTCTGGCAGGAACCTGAATAGCAGAAAAACCAAAATTAGCAATATCAAAATCCCTCAAAGTAGTTATCTGCTTCTCTTTTATGTCCACTATGTCCAGGGTATGCACTGGATCACTAATTTCCAACTGGTTCCTCCAAAAAAACTGCAACTGTCGCTCTCCAATAAAATGTCCTCGAAAATTCCAATTACCTGCAACTCCTTGTACGTTATGTATCTCAATTGGCTCTGAAAAGAGCTCGAGATATCCAAAAATGCGAATTCAATTCAACGTAGAACCACTCGTAGAATCTACAAGTTTTCACGCCTGAAAACCGCTCTCAAAAATTCCCAAGTGTCGAAAGTGAGCGGGGCTTGTACTGGGGCTCGGGAACCAAAATTTCAGTTTTGTTTCACGACACATCCTAATGGACGACCTGTAAACGCATCTTCTAGGAAGGACAAATTGGGAATTAACAGGATTATCACGCCGTACTACTAACAGAGAGTGAGTTCGTTCCATTTTGACCATTTTTCACATATAATTAGTATCCATAAAATTGCCTCTAGCGTATTTTTAAAATTTACAAAGTCCAAAATGTCTGAATTACCACGTTGATAAGAAAGCGAGAGATAATAAAAGGTTTGTTAAATATATTCAAGAATCATCTTGACAATATATGAATCAAGCAAGAGATAACAATTATCGAATTTTCTATTCTTAAAGACAGGTTAGATAATATACTAAACCTATTTAGTGAATTCCGAAATTTGCAAAACGATATAGAAATGGGTTGCACATTAGATACTTCAACTCAGCAAACTGCGGAAAGAGAAGCTTTTGAGGAGAAATGGTACGAATTAATCAACAAGGCTAAGATATTTTTGACAAAACATAATTCTAGTTCACAAATAATTACCCAGTCTTCCGTTAAATACGAATCGAACGGTATAAAGTTGCCTGAAATTGTTTTACCTAAATTTAACGTCAATTTTGAAGATTGGCTAGAATTCAGAGATATATTTGATAGCTAAATTCACAAAAACGAATCTTTAACAGACATACAAAGGTTTTTTATTTACGGGGTGCGCTAGAAGGTACCTACTGCTGCGGCGTCAATAAAAAAATACAGTTTACCTCAGACAACTAAAAAATTATTACACGATCATTTAGCCGCATCAGTATTTTTTGAACCATTTCAATAGGGTTCAAGCGATAAATTGCAACAAGTAGCTGACAATATCACGCGACATTTAGGAGCTATAGAACAACTAGGTCAATCTGTAAATAACTGGGATTGTTTACTAATATTCTGGATCTCACAAAAAATCGATAATCCCTCTCTATGTGACTGGGAGCGGCAACAACGAAACAAAAAAGAGTCACCCACTATAGACCATTTTCTAGGATTTTTACGCGAGCGAGCCAATTTTGTGGACTCTCTAGACTATAAATGTAATCAGTCCCGCGATAAATGTTCTAATAAACCAAATAGGGATACTTTACAGGGTGTAAGAAGAAAAACTACAGCTTTAGTTTCTAACCACTATACGTGTACTTTTTGTCGAGGAAATCACTCTATATACACATGCGAGGAATTTCTGAAGTTATCAGTAGAAGACAGAAATAAATACGTTAAAGAAAATGCATCTATTTGTGCTAACTGTCTGAAAGAAGGACACTCTGTACATAAATATAAATTAGGTCCTTGTAAGAAATGCAGAAGTCATAATTCCGTTTTGCACGAGGATATCAGGTCGGTGCAGCCGGCTGAAATTATTAATGAGTCAGGTAATAGTGCTAATGCTCTTAACAGCGGCGTGCTACAATTTTCGATAGGGCAAACAATATTGTACACGGCCAATGTATTATTATCGGATATCAATGGTAAATTTCACTCAATAAGGGCCCTTCTAGATTGCGAGTCTCAAACGTCCTTCATTTTAGATTTTCCTTTCGAAAGATTTTCTAGCTTGAATAAAATGCGCAATGTTACTGCATATATATTACGCTTTAAGAAGAATTGTTCCAAAACAAAAAACAATAGACTTAAAGGTAGTATCATCCCAGGAACTAAGTCTCGCTACCAAAACGTTGATTAAAATATGCCAATAACAATATTTCTGTAGCGATATACAAGAATTACAGAAAGAAAACAAATTGAAATCATATAATAAGCTTTCAGATCTTACCCCATTTCTGGACAACGACGATATTCTACGTGTAGGAGGGAGACTCAAATACTCCAGCTATGATTTCGATGAGAAACATCCTATATTATTGCCCGCTAAACATCAGTATACTAATTTATTATTCATTAGGAAACATTATCGGTTATTACATGCAGGACCCCAGCTATTTCTCAGTACAATAAGAAATAGCTACTGGCCTATATCAGGACGTAATCTAGCGCGTGCCACGGTACAAAAGTGTATACGCTGCTTTAGATTTCGCGCCAATACTGTTCAACTTATAATGAGCGATTTGCCAAACGACAGAGTAATGCCTTCTAGCCCCTTCTCAATAGTGGGAATCGATTACGCTGACCCCTTTTTAATCAAAGACCGCAAAGGTTGCGGAGGTAAAATAACAAAATGTTGTATAGGACTACTTGTTTGCTTTTCAACTAAAGCTGTTCATCTGGAACTGATCTCTAGCCTCTCTTCCGAAGCTATTCTCCAATCAATAAAGCGCTTCATCTCACGATGAAGTAGACCTAGTAAATTTTTTTTCGGCAATGGAACTAATTTTGTAGGTGTCCAGAAAGATTTAGGAAATTTTCTAAGGTCTGCACACAACATCACCAATATTAAAACATTTTCCTCTGAAGAATCTATCAATTGACAATTTATACCGCCCTATTCGCCTCATTTTGGGGGACTCTGGGAGGCCGGAGTCAAAAGTTCAAAACATCACCTCAAAAGAGTTTTATCCAAAACACCTCTTGTTCATGAAGAGTTGTCTACTTTATTATGTCAGGTGGAGGCAATTTTAAACTCCCGTCCATTATCTCTCCTTAGTTCTGACCCAAAAGACCTTACTCCTCTTACCCCCGCTCACTTCATAATCGGCAAGCCCTTAGTAGCTGCTCCTGATGAAGATGTTACGGACATTAAGGTCAATAGGCTGAACCGTCTCCAATTGGTTCAGCAGATGTCGCAGCATTTTTGGAAAAGATGGCAGAACGAATATATCTCAGAATTGCAGCTCCGCCGCCAATGGCGAGAAACCCAAGGCAGGTTTCGTGAAAATGCCTTAGTTTTGCTCAAGGACGATCAGACCCTACCTACTCAATGGCAACTAGGACGAATCCTACATTTACATCCAGGACCTGATGGCGTTTGTAGAATTGCTACCATAAGGACTTCCACCGGAATCGTCAAGCGAAGTTTCCAGAAAATCTGCCCCCTGCCTCTAGAAGTTTGAAAGAGGGTCCTTTCAAGGTGGGGAGTATGTTCCCGCCACGCCTACAGTCTGCGCAGGTACGAAACTACCCCCCGAACGCCGTGTCTGGAGCAATAACAATAAAAACGAGCTTAGGAGCGAGAGAACCCTCTCACTAGTCTAGCAGTTACCATCGCAACAGTATCAAGTATTGAGTGGTAAACTATAAAGACCATCAGTGAACGGCATTCAACTCATTTCAATATCAATATATGTATCAATGGTACTTCAGTGTAAATAAATCTGTTAAACTCAGTGTTCAATATATACAGTTCTCCATTCCACCCATACAATAAACCTAAACATATATACATATATGCATATATCACATACATGCTTGGAAAATGTACATGCTATTTTTCACATGTATAAAACCGAGCATGTATATCGGTATGGGGTATATAAATATTATATCTTTTCAGTTGTTTTTCTGAATAAATTTACGTTTTTATGTTTTTCATATTATTCGATAGATTGTTATATAGTTTCAAGCTATAATATCTTTAACTTTTTTGCCCAATACTTTTATTCATAAATAATGTTTTGAATTTCTGTTCTCTGCTTTCTCTACTTCTTATATGATGTTTATGATCTATTCCAAGTAATATGTGCCTTTTTTATGTAACCTTAGGTTGCTATGGTGGAAGAAAAGTTGAATTGGGTCTAATATTTCTGTTTGATGGTGAAGATCATACGACGGATGCGTTCTCTTTTCACTGCATATAATTTTTCGAAATCGCTTTTGAGGTATTAGTATTTTGTTCATGATTGTTCTACCTGTCAATCCCAATGCTAGAATTCTATTTGTTATATGTGGCTGAATAAGAGAAAAATAAAGTGTTCTCAAACTTTTTTCGTCAAGTAGAGTTCTCATTGTTATAAACCTATATATCAGGTATTGTAGTTTTTTTGACTACGTGGTTGATATGTAAATTTCATTTCAAATAGGAGTCCATGTATATTTCTAGGTACTTCATATGAGGGACCGATTTTATTTCAAAAAGATTTGCTATATTCAAATTTTCCGATGGAGGTGAGTTTCTACTATTTGTGTAAATTGATAAGTAATGAGTTTTTTCGAAATTGATGGTTAGAAGTTTATGTGCGAACCATTCTTCGATACTGAAAAGATCTTGTTTCACTTTTGCTTTCAGGTCGGCCCATAGTGTGTGCTCATAGAAGATGGCAGTGTCATCGGCATATGTAAATATTTTTCCCGTGGTTGGTATTAGGAACAAATCATTCAGATAGATATTGAATAATATTGGTCTGAAAATAGTGCCTTGTGGTACACCGTATTCAATTTTTTTGAAGTTGCTTTGTTGTTATCCAGTGCATTATACATTTCTGTTGTCAAGTCCATAATTGCATCTTGTGTTGTGCGTCGGCGAGTTGTTCTTTACTCATTTTTCGTCAAAAGCGTGATCTGGAACATGCGGTCAATGAATGACCCATCCTCTTGATACTCTCGCGGTCTTGCATTGCTGTTATTTCCATGTCTTATTCTGGAGAAAAGTCAAACACCATACTGGGTTGAATTGTTGCTAACGCTTATAGTAATATGTGATATCATTGATAGGTTTCAAACTTCTGGAAAAATAGCGAATCAATTTTTTTAGGAATGTAAATCACCAAAAGTATTAAAATATTTCAATAACGCACCACTTTTCCTGTATGTTACCTGCCCAATGTGTCCATGCACCGCGTTAACAATCGCAATTCATTATGGTAGACTCATATCAGCGGGGTCCTGATTTTGGTAGACTATCGCGCATGAATACCCCTTGAAAATGAGAAACATCATTTTATTGCGTAATAGTACAGATCGACTAATATTTTACGATGAGCCTTCAAGTAGATCTCACTTCTTTTTTATCAAGAGCAGCGATTGCCTCCATGTGTTTTGTTATAACGGTTTGCCTCAGTCAATTATTCACTGCTTGTTCATGCTGCCTGAACTGCTTTTGTTATGCCAATTGTAGCACTAGCTAAACTGCCTAGCGCTGATGAACCGGCAACCGGCAAAAAATGAGTGGTAGAATTACATACATTTTTGGAATTAGTATAAGGCCAGAATTACATTATTATGTTATGTAACGGCGAGTGTGCAGAATATTCTGTCGTGTCGGGTTGCGCTCTGATGCTATTTCGAGCGCCATACTGCGCTAGATTCTGAAACATGCTAATGTGGACTATAGTACAATTCCATGATAGTAGGCACTAAATTTTTGGAAATATTATTGCATTCAAACGAAAACATTGTTTTCATGGTAGTGATCCTATATATTTTATCATCATTTTTCCTCATCTGTTTAGTATAATTTCCGTGCGCCACTGCAAGGTACAGATTGAGACAAAAACGTGTTTCTGAGAATTTAGTGCCTTCTATTTTGGAACTATACCCCAAAAGGTAGATATACTATTGAATTCAAATACAATTGTTTTATCAATATCCTTTTCTGGACCTACGGTATATAAAAATGTTTTTATATAACTGTCATTGAAAGTGATCAATGGTTGTCGAGAGTATTTAAAGATGATGTTTACAAAGTAGCGTGTTGAAAATATTTTTAACACTAGTGTTAAAAGTATTTTCAATACGATTTTTTCCGACCAAATAGCAATAAACAAAACATAATTATTCAATTTTCAAGGAAGTTTCATTATGAATAATAGATTTCTCACAATTAAATTATGTTACAAATGTATTATATACATTAATTACATTATTATTATTTATGAACAATGATATGAAAAGTTTAATTAGAACAACTGCTGATTTTTATACCTTGCGATGTTAAAAAGTCTTGTTATATATTTGAACTAGCTGAGTTGTCAATTTCATGGGCATTAACATTTAATTCTTGAAGTGAAAAGGACGATGCTGTAACGCTGGAGCTAGCTGTTGGGGTTATTCTTTCAGTAATAGCCTTTTCATAAGGAATAGATTGATCGATGTAACCCTCAGCTACTGTTCTGATAATGTTCCTAATATCCGTTATATTTGCTCCTGATTCTGCTAGCAAAAATCAGAAAACCTTTAAAAAAAGTGAGCTGTATATTCCTTTGGTTCTGGAAGGTTCAGAAACTCAGCAATGGTAGAGGACATTTTTCCAAACGTTGTTTATACCAACTGGCTTGGCACTGCATTTATAATTTGAGTAATTCAGAAACTTTGATGATTGATAACAGAAGGGCGTAATGCAACGTAATGCATCAATGATTTATTCAATAATTTAATGTCTTCTATTAATAAATGGCACAACTCTTCACGCCGGCAGGCTCCATATATTCCGAAAATAGTAACAACTTTTATCATCGAATATTTTTCATCTGGTTCCTCATTTATAAACCTCTGGACTTGTTCAAACATAAGAGGTTTTGATGTTTTTGGGCAATAACTTTCATTTTTTCGCTATAAGAATGCTATTACATTGAAATATTTGCTTGTGTTAACACCATTTTTAACGGGCGCACTCGATTTTATCATTGAAAACTTGCTCCACAAAGTTGTCGAGTTCCATATTTTTGATTTCTCTCCTAGATAGGCTAAGAAGACAGTTTCGTTGAAATTTCTTTCGACGTTTTTAGGTCTACACCAGCTAAGAATCTTAAAATATGTGATGTCGTACTGATGAGCCAATTTTTTTGGTAACAATTCAATTGAATCTTTTTTTGCAGCCTCTGCAATATCGTTAGGAACACACAATTCCTCACTATTGTTCTTCATTATGCAGGACATTAAACACCAGCAAGAACTTTAAATGTGACTTTAAATAAAACGCGTGAGCTGTAAACAATACTGTTTATTGGTAACCAGGTGATTCGGCGTCACCTGACATGGCCACTTCACAGCAAATGCGATAACATGAAAATAATTAACTAATAAGAGATGCCAAAATGTGTTTTTATAGAAATATTAAATGTATCTATTTTATTATGAAATCAGGACAGTGTGCAAAAAACTTTGTATGATATTCGTGCTAAAAGTAAGTTTTATTTTGTTCGTGAAATTGCTCAACTCGACAAGAGAGAAAGAAAATAGCCGGAGGGTCGAAATTTCCCAGTCGAAAGACAATAATAAAGTGGTTTTCAAAATTGTAGCAGATGGATTCGATGGAAATTCAACCATTTGCTGAAGAAAATGAAGATTAAAGATATATTCTCATAGTTATCAACTGTTATTCGAAGTATGTGTGGTCAAGGCCGCTAAAAAAGAATACTGGTGAATCAGCTATTGCATCTATGGCGGGTGTGCTGGAAAATACCAAATACACTCAAATAAACTTACAATCCGATCAGGGTACTCATTTCTTTAGTTCAATTATTAAGAGAACACCATACCAATCATTATACAGCATTCAACATTTCAGCCTATACGGCCTCAACACAGCTGCTCTTACTATTTCGACCGCATCGAGCTCAAATGTAGTGAATACAATCCACGAATGCTAACTCCACTGAAGTCCAATTTTTTTTTCATATCTCATGATACGTTGATAGTAAGTACTTTTTTCGATTCCTTTGATGTGATACTAATATCGATAATTCTTGAATCCAACAATAATGACAGTTACCAGATTCATCCGTTTTATTTAGCAGGCTCACAAAATCACGTGACTACTGAGTCAACGTTTCAAACAGCGTAACGGTCATATTCAATTCTACCATTCTTGAAACTATTTTTCGAACCATGAACATTGATAGAGCAATCATTCATAACTTCAAACTCAGGAATATTTTCCAACTCAACTGGAAAATCCATTCTTGCTACACTCAACACGGTGAAAAAGTGAGGGTACGATGAAATTTCGCATACTTTCACATTGCCATGATACAAAGCTGAAGTCACAGCCCACGTACTGATCCTGATTGACAACATTCACAACACTTTTCTAAAAGTCGATGAATTTGGGTAACTTGATGTGAAAAGACTCTCCACGCCGGCTGAACTTATCAACATTCACCTCCATATACAGAATTTTCCCGATGTTCCAACCTGAAAATATATTTTCTTTTCACATTCAATTGGCAATGTTGTAAATACATCACATACCTGAATCTCGATCGTGAAATTCCATTACTTGGATAGTTATACCACCAACAAAAGTGTTGATGGTTATACCACATTCAAATCATTCGATTGATAAACAACTTGTTTGGGACGACTGAATAATTTCACTTCTGAAAGCTCCTTATTTTATTAGCGTCCAAATACCTCCATATTAACTTTTAAACATTTATGGATCAATAAATTAAGTAAAAAAAATGTTAATGTTAAACGGTTTAATTGAATAAAAAATAATAATAATGATGAAGATAATCTACTAAAAGTTGAAAAATAATTCGGAAGGCCCTTGGTAGCAGTCATCACACTACTTTCCTCGGCAATCTATGGTATCGATCAGATAAAAAAAAATCGTTAGGCGTAGCATAGCCTGAGTAAATATGTAAATATTACGCCTAAAGATTTTATTATTCTTTCATCTGATCAATACCATAGATTGCTGAGGACAATGGTCTGATGACTGCTACTTAGGACCTTTCGAATCATTTTTAGTTTTCAGTACATTATTATTATTATTATCTTTTCTGGGTCCCTTGATGTACTAATAAATATTACTGGGGTTCTATCCCAACACTAAACCGTTAGAAGGAATCAACTAAATAATTCGAAATAATCTTCCTCTTGAAGATGAACATTTGGTCATTGAAACACGTGTCGAGGTGTTAAAAATAACGGTTTGGTGTTGGGATAAAACTCCAGTAATATTCGAGTTTTTAGTTTTTAATTTTCATCCACCCTAATGCGAGGCAGTTCTCGGAACGTTTTAACTTTTCACCTTGAATTGGGTGGTGTATCTCTAGCGACATATCATTTTTAGTCACCCTAAATCCACATAGTCCTCGATGTGATACAAAATCTTGACTTGGGTGGGAGATCCATGCTTGTATAGATTATAATATTATATTTCCATCTTTTCAAGCCCTGTCATTTGATACCCATATCGAGGTAATTGTGAAAAATTATTTATGTAATCCCACATTTTGTAGCTGCGGCCATTTTGAATTTGCATTTTTTTCAAAGACTATTCTGCTAGTCTGGCCCTGTCATTTCATATCCATATTGAGATAGTTGTGAAACAATATTTAATCCGTCATTTTGTATTCGCGGCCATCTTGCATTTACAATGATACAAAATTTATTGAATTGTATTGTCAAACTTCAATCACTCAATTTCAAAATTTGGTGAATGAAGTCGTTTTCTTATTATTATTTACCACACGTATACATCTTGTACACGTGTGGTGAGGCGAATCTGAAAAGACTAAAATATTCGCACCACACTTCTCATAAGAGCACAACCCCATTTACTCCAACCCAAGTGAAGCTACCAGATTAAATTCAAGGTCATATGGTGTGGTCTAATCCAAGTGAATGGCCCAATTTTATTTATCATTGTAATGATTCTAATGCTATTTGTGGATTTTCAAATGAAGAAAATCAGTCTTGACTATAGAAGTGCCTAGAATTCAAAAAAATCCCAGATCATATAATAATGATGTGTTAGACCAAATAAAGAAATTTTCACACGTGAGAAAAAAAAATCTTGAAGCTTGAGTTATTCATAGAGTTTTGTGATGGAATCAAAAATTTTGTAGCTACTATAGAATCGCTCAATGAGAAAGAACCTTTACATAATCAAATTTTAGTAGGAGAAATGAGTAAATTACCAATTTCGTATCAGCTATCATGGGTACAAAAATGTGCATCATCAAACAGAGTGTTCCGAATTTGAGTCAATGCCAGTAGATGCAGGTGGTCAATAATAACGGAGAATGAGATATGCTTTTCATGTTTGCGTTTTTATCATAATTTGTAGCAATGCAGAAAACGAAAAACAATGTCCAAAATTTCATCATAAATTATTACATGAAGACGTTCGTCAGATTGACAATGAAGCCAATAATTTTGATGACACTGCCATTGTTGGACCAAATTCACACGTTTTCCATAATAAAACCGTTCTACTGAAAATGTTACCGGTAGTTGTTACTTGCCGAAATAAAACAGTTGAAACTTATGTACTTTTGATGACGCATCAACAATTACTTCAATAGATGAAGACTTTGCTAATTCTCCTGGTCTTGACCGTCCCATATAAAAAAATTCTCTACAATGGACTAATGACGATTTGATTCATCAACAAAATAACTCTCAAGTTGTTTTATTTACTATTATATCCAAAAACAAAGGTCTCAGTTTTCAGATGCGCCATGTACGAACAACGGAACTTTTTCTTCCCTCGTAGGTAGTAGATTTTAATAAAATCAGGATGAAGTATCCATACATTCAGAACAAGATTTCATCGTTTTAAGATGCTCAACCCAAAATACTTGTCGGACAAGGTAAGTGGCCAGATCTAATTAACAGAAAACTCATTTGTGGACCATGGGATGGACCCGCCCTGAGCGAAACATTATTGGGATGTGTGAATCATGGGAATTTGGATGTCTCCACTAAAAATCAATATGTCGTCTGCCATATCAGTACCCACGATCTCCAAAAGAAGAAGAATGATTTGGATATTCTACACGAAATGGTAAAGAAAATTGGAAATTGGCAACTGGTAAAAATATGTCTGAAGTTTTGTCGATTGAAGACTGGAAAGAGATTTGAAACCGGACTTCAATGAAAAAAAATTGCATAGTTCTTCCTGAAAGCAGAACAAATGCACTAAAAAGATTGAACTATATTGAAAAAAAATGGACAGAGATGAAAAGTATTGTGAAGTGTATTACGAAAAAATTTAAAATATGGTGAAGAAAGGATATATCAAGAATTTGACGAAAGAAGAAGCCAATAATGTGAATGAAAAAACATGGTATTTACCACATTTCGGGGTAACAAATGTGAAAAAACCCAATAAATTGTCTTTGATGCTTCAGTCAGAAGTCACGGTATGAGCCTAAATGATAATTTATTGACAGGTCCCGATCTGTATAACTCCATGCATGATATTTTGTTGAACTTTAGAATTGAAAAATATGTATTCACGGCTGACATGAAGGAAATGTTTTTACAAATTGAAGTAAGAAAAGAAGATTGCTCTGCCCAACGAATATTATGGCAAGGTAAGGATTGACAAATTTAACCTGATACATATGAAGTTGTTGTCGTATTTTTTGGATCGACATGTGAATTTTGCTTAGCCCAGGATGCTGAAAACAGAAAAACCGAAGACTTCAGAAAAGAATATCCAGAATCGGCAACCGCTATAATATAACACTATATGGATGACTATTTGGGATCGCAGACACACTCGAAGAGTCAATAGGCCTAATTAAGGATCTGATTCATGTACACAAAGCAGAAGATTTTGTCATTTGTAACTGGATCACCAATCACAAAAAATCAGCCAAAGTATTGATGTTTCACTCTTAGCTTCAGGTGGAGAAAATATGGAAAAGAATGGAGAATTGATAAGGGAAAAAATTTTGGAAATTTTTTGGAAACTTCATAACGACACGTTCACCTTTCAGACAAAATTTCAAAAAATTGACAACATTTTTGATCAATTAGGATATTTGGCAAATTTGTTGATTCAAGGAAAGACTTTAATGAGGATATCTGGAAAAGTCAAATTGGCTGGGATGATGAAATTTCAGATTGTTTGGATGATAAGTGGCAACTGTGGGCTGCAGAAAAATATCCACGATTTCAAGAGAGAGATGTTGATGAACGACCAGATGGTATGTCTCTCATACCATAGAAATACGGTAAACCTGTTGTATGGGACTTCACTTGCGTTGACACGGTCGCGGCTTCTCATCTAGCCGAAAGTTCAAAGTCTGCTAGAACTGCAGCATTGTCTGGGGAGAAATTGAAACGAAAAAAATACCAAAATCTTGGCAACAACTATCTGTTCCACCCAGTAGCAGTTGAAACTTTTGGTGTTTATGGCCCGGAGTCTCTGTTATTTGTTCATGAACTCGGAAGGATATTGGGCCAAGCAACGAAAGATCACCGTCCTACCTCTTTTTTGATGGAAACAATTAGTATTGCTATTCGACGTGGTAATGCTGCTTCGGTTCCTGGAACTATTCCTCCTTCAGATAATTTTGATGAGATCATGCATTGCCCTCATTTCAGTACGGAACTGAAATCTCTTCGAAACAACTCGAGATATACTTATATTCATCAGTCTCCTATCAAGGTCAATTCGCAAATCATTGATCCACCTTTTTCTTTTTCAGTGCGAACAATGGAAATAGTTCATTTCCATCCCCCAGATATGAGATGCTGTCCTCATTGTTCTGGTTCCCTTTCTGTAGAAGAGCTTCATGGAGCAAGAGCAGAATCGAACCCTCTACGAAACCCTTCATCACTTGGAAGGATCGATTGCAGCTTGAGAAATGGTTCTGATGCAGATTC